>JAZGLO010001798.1:0-100000 GCA_036873155.1 Biomphalaria sudanica | reverse complement strand
CGAGCTCTGAAGTTCACATTAAAAGCATATACAGTTTGGGATCAGCGAGGTCGCAGGCTCTGACAGGGCATAGCACTGTGTGCTGCAAACTGCATAAGGGTCGACGTGTTTAGTATATCTGCAAGGCAGCTGAGGTTTGAATTCAGTTTTCCTTCTGCTAGGTGGGTTGCAAGCGAATGCTAATGAGTCCCTTCTACCCAAAGCTTAGTGGTTTAGGCGCCAGTTAATCGCCTTCACCCCTTCTTCTGTTCATTAAAACAGTTCGTGGACCCAAGATTTGAGCCAGACGTGAAAGATCAAGAAGTGCACGAGAAACTGCTCTTTGCGAACACTTTTACAATGATATTTAAAGCAAATTTATAAATTAATTAATCACTTCACCTATCCCTAAGACCGTTGGGGCACCACGCAAGATTTGATGACGGTCGTTCTTCATCCTCTATGTCTTTTGGATTGGATCTTGGATAGAACCTCCTTCAATGGCAGGCCTGTACATTTGTTTACGTTGTCTTCCCATTGCTTTCTCTTTCTTCCTCTTCTTCTTTGTTCTAGTATTGTTCCCTGTAGGAAGGTTTTTGAGAGCTCTTTTGAGACCTTGTAATAAAGCCATAGAGATTTTGTTTGCATTTTTGTTACAACAGTTAGCAGGTCAGCGTGGGTATCAACTGGTGGGGCCTTGCACAGGAGTATAACATTAGTTCAGCCATATTCATCAACTGTTAAATGTATAGGAAAATCGTTAGAGCCGTTATTTGAGTTCAGCATCCAGGTTCCACCCTTCATTAAGTTCTGATTTGAATTGAGATATTTATACATAAAAAAGCGAGTAGAAAATTATCAGCTCAGTAACAGACGCAGCCTACCCCGCTCCTTGTGCGCAGTCGGCTTTTGAAAGCACCATTTTGGACTTCATAGCCATCTTAAAGCTCATGGGAAATTAGATTGTACTCATCTTGGAACGTGAAGGGGGAATAACTCATAAATTATAAGGAAAATACAGGTTAGTTCCCCTTTTCTCCATCATGTCGCTGTTGTTCGGTAATTCATACAGTTTTCTCCTTTCATCTTCATATGACTTTTACACTTCATGTTCATTATTACTGCCTACATGGTCTCAAGTTATCAAATACAAAGCGATGTTAACCCTCTTCAGACTTACTTCATTATACAGCTGTGGAGACTCATGTGTCTCAATTATCAGTGCAAGACACCTTCGTGTTAATTCTATGCATCTATTATATACTGAGAACCCCCCCTCCCTCTCTCTCTTTCTCTCACTCTCTCTTTCTCTTTCTCACTATTTCTTTCTCTCTTTCTTTCTCTCTCTCTTTCTCTCTCTCTTTCTTTTTCTCTTTCTCTCTCTCTCTCTGCATCTTTATATGTAGATGGGGGAGTAGATGTAATATGACAACCTGGCCGCATTGAGCTTTGGGCTGTCGTCGAGATGTCTGCCACTGCAGCCCTGCATGGGATTTCTCTGAGACGTACAAATCTTCATTTAGAAATCTTAAGTCAGTTGCTTTCTAAGACTTAGAGTTGTGCATTGACGTTGTGGCACCTTCATGTAACGCCAACTTTATCTCTCTTTTCTAGAATGGTAAACAGAAAAATGAATCTTCATCTTCTGATACTGTGTTTGAACTTTGCACATTATTTCCTAGCGGATGTAAACTCTCTCAACAGCCATGTCTTCGGCCCGTGTTGAATAGTGCGCAGGGGCGTACCAATAGATCAGGTGCAGGGGCGTGGTTACAACATTATTAAAATGTTTATATGAATAATAAGCTACTTTTTTTGTCAAATAGACTAGAGAAACTAAACTATGAAGTCAAACATTATGCGTATCGTTACTTTGTGTCCAGGAAATTCAATGGGAGTCGAACACTTTGGGAGATTGTGACAGAGCGTCGCATGAGGTTTGCGGGACATGTTCTACGTCAAAATGAACTACGCACACCAAGAGTTGCGATAACATGGAAGCCAATTCGAGGAAAGTGCAAACAGGAACGTCCTCGTATTACTTGGCGACACATCTTCAGACCTCAGAACAGTGGACAACAGGTGAGAGGAGGCTTCAGACATTGCCAGTGACAGATCTTTATGGAAAGCTAAAAGACTTAAGACCCATACAATTGTATAGAGGTCTAAATCGAAAACCCGAAGACGACTGGGAGCTGCTTCTGTTCTGCGATGCCGCCTTGGGTAATCTTAGTGGTGGTACAGGAAGTACAAGTGCCCATATTGTATGGATTAAAGACAAAGACGGGCATTGCTATCCAATTTTTTGGCGAGCCTCGAAGATCAAAAGGGTAGTGAGATCTACCATAGCTGCTGAGGCATTAGGCTTGCAAGAAGGCCTAGAGTCTGCCATCTTTTACAGAACTGTAATAGAAGAACTCTGTGGTAACAGTCGTTGCCTATCACAGTTTCATTGACAACAAAAGTGTCATTGAAGTGCTGCAAACCACCAAGCTAGTGGAAGACAAATGGCAACGTATTGACATCAATGAGATGCAAAGGACTCAAAGAATTGAAATTCGCTGGTGTCCTGGGAGAGCGCAACTAGCTTATGTGATGACCAAACGAGACGCATCAGGACTTCTACTTCTGACCATACTGCAAGAAGGAAGACTCCCGGATGAGTATATGTAAACAGCACTGTTATTTCATTTTTCTTCTTTATTCACCATATTTCTATTTCTAGTGATGTAAATATACCTATGACCCTCCCATATTTTTTGTTTGAATATATCATCTTTTCTAGTTATGTGAATTTGCCTACAATTTCATTTTGTTATTCACCATATTTGTCTTGGAGTTCTAATAGTAGGTTTAAAAAAAAAAAGTGAAAAAAAAAAACGTGAATAAAACAGATTTTTTACTTTGTTTGATTTGTGAGTTATTTGACATTCGACTATTGTCACGTATAAATACTTGTTCATATAATATGTACTTGTATTTCTCGGTTGTATTTCCTACATTTCTTTCTGATTCTGGATTTTTGCCTGATAGTTGAAAGTAAGAATGAGTGAGAAAAAGAAAAGAGAAATTGTAATGAATGTTGACATTGTTTATATGAGTAGCTTGAAAATGATTCCCCTAGACTAAGGGAGTGAATGTTGGAATGTTATGTGTCATGTGTGTTGACAAAGTGAGTAAATAAATTCACTCATGAATCTGGTACTAAAGTGTTGGTGTTGTTTATTAAGTGTAGTGTCCAGAGCTTAACAGAGTAGGAGAGCCAACAACTGTCTTTCTGACACTAAAACTTTCCATGACTCTTCCCAACTATCAGAAAACAGATCAGCTATACCTGCTGGTAATAACTCAGTTAAGACTGATGACCTTAGGTTTGCAACAAAATTACAAGAATTCTTGGTCTTCATGGATAAAAAAAGAATAGTGGTGGATAGGTCATAAGGACCTAGCTATCAACGTGAAACACCTAAACAGTAAACAGATAGTTTATATTTTTTTTAAATTTATACCCACGTAAAACGTTTACTTTTTAGGTCGAGAGAGTTATGAATACAGAAAAATTAAGTAAATGTAACTTGTAAAAAAAATAATATTATTACTAATGTTTAATGCATTTATTTCATTTTTCACAAATTGATTATGTCTATATTATAAATAAAGTTACATCTAGCCTCATACACAAAAGGAAGTTATTCAAGTTATTTGAAGTTTTATTAGTTAAGATATATTACGCCTACAAAGGTTTAATTGTCTCCCAGCAGTTTGAGGCTACGAGTCAACGACCGGTAATAACATCTTGTATGTTAATTAGAAACATAAACTCTGCTAAGTAGTTCACTATCCTGGCTGATTCAGGCAACCCGCTTCTTGCTCTAATAGCAATGGGAAAAATGATCATATGATCTGATAAAGAAAAATACTCGTTATAACTAGCTCCTCAAAACATTATTACCTGCAAATTGTTAGACACCTTGTTTATAATTTAGTTATTTAGCGACTCACCATAGAAGACGTATATTGAATGGGACTAGTGACGTTTAAGATATTTTGTGCTAGAGACCGGAAAATCTGTTAGCGATAGAATTCCTTTGGTAAAGACGTGTTTATTTTGACAGAGACTTTTACTGTGGCCTTTTCTTAGAATAAATATATGATAAATTGTTTATCAGTGTTGACCACATCTTTTTACTCGTTACATCGATCGTCGTGTTTATTCTGTATTGTTGATCAACTACACTGAATACACCCGAACAATAAAACTCAAAACGTTTGCAGAGTAATTGGTTGAAATTCAACAGTCATCTATAGTTGACCTCAAGACAGCTTGAACAAGTACATCACAGGGTATCTGGGAGGTTTCGATGCTTCTCAGCTGCGTCACACAAAATTCCCATACTGGTGTTGTTAGGAGATTCTCTTGTTTCATCTAACAGGGTGACTCGGCATATATTTGAATCACCTTCCTTGCTTAATTTCTATTGGTTGATAGTAGTAATGGTGGAGTGACTGGCATCATTAAGTGGTCTCCATTAATTCAGTTGTGGCTAATTATAATTTAAAAACAAAAAGAAAGAAAATCTAGACCCCTTGGGGGTCGATTGACGATTTGCCACGGGTCGCCTAAGACCATCGAAAATAAGGATTCTTATTGTCTTTTCTTCTATTGCTGTATGTGTGTGTGTGTGTGCGGGGGTCGTGGAAGAGTGCGGGATTGTAAAAAGGGGTCGCCGAGCATAAAAGGTTGAGAACCGCTGATCTAGTCGATCTGGTTGTGGTATTCTCAGTTCGGACTGTGCCATGTGGTTATACGCGATGTTTTGTGGCATCCCAGTGTGTTAGCTACTAGAAGATTGTTGTATTTTGCAAATTCTAATAGTCTTTGACCTCGTTCATTGGTTGAGAGGTTACTGTATCTTCCACAAGTGCCTTTCCAGGTTTGGTAGGAGTCACTTCCTACTTTGGCATTCCAGTCTCTTTGTAAGACAAGGATGTCTTTTTTCAGGACTTTATTGACCACTTCCTAAAATAGCTCATAAAACTCTTCTACTGCCTCATCCTCATATGTTGATGTAGGAGTATATGCTTGAATGATGGTCATATTGAAGGGTGATGCCTTTAAACTTATGGAAATGAGTCGACTAGATAGAGTGTACCATTTCTCAACGCAATTGCTGTAGTTCCTGTGTACAAGAAATCCTACTCCTTGTTTGTGGACATCTTGTAGTCCACTGTAGTACAGTTTATGGCCCTCTTCTGTTGTTGTTTCACCTATGTTTTTCCAGCGCATTTCAGAGAGTCCTATGATGTTGAAATGAATTAAGTTAAGTTCATGGGTGGGCTCTTTCACTTTTCCTTCCTCTATTAGTGACCTAACATTCCATGTTCCTATGGTGATTGTATTCCTGGTATTTATTTTATTTGTGCACGGACCAGTAATGCACTTCTCACCTCCGTCCTGGTCTGTGACAGTAGGCGCGGCCCTTGGCAACCCGGGCTACGGCCGAGCCGGTATGGATTTGTTTACGGTCATTATCTCATTTATTGTAACGAGGGCTAAATACTTGCATGGCGGTGCCCATCCCTCTCTATGCTTGACCAAAACTGAGTACCTTTAATTTGGTGGTTTGCCTTCGTTGTGAACATGTGGCCATTGTAGTCCATCCTGGGACTCTTCCCCCCTGGCCGGTGACCTTAGTATAGAAGGCCTTTCGTCCAGTGGTGCCATGTTATCACCACCCCCAGCGGTTTTCCAGGGCATGGCGCTTGGAGCCACATGTGAGAGATTTAGGGGTCGGAGAGGGACCAGTGAGGTCATCCACCTAATGGTGCAGCATACCGGACCATCAAAGGTACTACCCCTTTCCAGTACCCCCTTTGCCCCTATTTAGACTTAGTTGTTTCAAAACTTGATTATCAAGAACATCTGGATATTGATTATAATACTTTAATAATGTTGATCAAGCATCAACTGTTACTGTCACGCAGACCAGATCTTTCTTTACATCCCCTTTCTCTTTAATATATAGTGGGCGTTTAATCAGAAAATTTAGAACACAAACTTGAATGTGTTTGCAAAGGTTCAACTCAGTAGCTGTATCGTGACAGGTTGTTGGATGGTGTTGATAGCGGATGAGAAGTCTAGTGTTTCTCAGTATCAAGTTGATGGTACAGACGATCCAGAATGAATAGTTGGTATTAGTTGTTACCTTCCCCTGTGTTTAGTTGGTTAGTTGGTATTAGTTGCTACCTTCCCCTGTGTTTAGTTGGTTAGGTGGTATTAGTTGCTACCTTCCCCTGTGTTCAGTTGGTAAGTTGGTATTAGTTGTTACCTAGGCCTGAACATAGTCAACACTCAAGACACGGCGAAGAGGTGTCCAACAGTTGGAGCCGGTCTTAGACAAAAGTCAAACTAGGCAGCCGCATAGGGAATCCGATTGCTTGGGACGTTAAACAAGAATTTGAAACAACTTTTTAGAGAGACTAGAGCAAAACTTGTGCCCAATGGTATTCTTAGAGTCACTAGGTTTCAAAATAAGGGTGGAATTTTTTTTTCGCTGTTTAATGTCGTTCTATTTCAGTTGGGGGCCACCGAGTCCCTTCACCTAGGGCCTCCAATTATTCTAGACGTGTCGACCTCTTAGTGAGATTTTGTGTAGATCAGTGTCTTTTTAACCAGGAAGAAGAAAGATGCGCAGACAAAGAGAATCTTACGTAAATAGATGTCAGAGAAAGAGATATAAAGAGAGATATTGGGAGAAAGAGAAGGATTTATGAAAAAAAGAGAAATACAGATAAATGAGATGGAAGTAGAAGACAGATTAGAGGATCAGACAATTGTGTTCAGAGGAGGGGGGCGTTGTAATGCGGCCCGCTTTTTTGACATATTGAAAAGTGTTCCGGCAGGGCACAAACACACACACACAAAAGATATCGACTATTTCAATCGTAGCTAGGCACGGGTATGAGCTAGTTGATTTCTATGTGTAAGTAGGTTTAATTCATGTCTGTCCAGTGATAATGAATAGGTAGCTATAGTAAGTCTTAAGAGAATATACAGAAATCTTTTTTTTTCAATAAAATATAAACATACCTACTATTACACAGCTTGTCAAGGTCTAAAAGAAATGTCGATTGAAGCCAAAAGGGAGATGAGGGTACTGTAAAAAATAAAAGCAACATTTAACTTTTCCTTAAAACTTCAAGTCTTTCTGTCACTCAATTCTCTGGCTTCAGCTTTCACTTTCTATTATATAACATCTACTGCAATGGACCTTCTTGTGGAGACATTCGAATCATTTCAGTCAAGATAAACAAAGTATTCACCATAATCTTGGCCGCCAATCGAAAACACACACACACACACACACACTCCATAACAGGACAATCCTTTGGAGTCAAAAATACAAATATATGTATTATATAAGATAATATAATAAGAGCCGCTATTGTGGGTTCTTATTTAGGAAGCTCTGTGAAATGAATGAATGTGTCAAGTGTTATTTCTTTTGAGACTTTTTTTAGTTTCAGAGAAGTGTGTTTGCATGTTAATTTCTATACTCTTCAGATAATCGAAATCGTGACAAGTAATGCTGGATTTACCTATAGGCAACATAAGTTTTAGGCAACATAAGCTGTGGGCAACATAAGCTATAGAAAACATGAGCTATAGGCAACATGAGCTAAGGGCAACATAAGCTGTATGCAACATAAGCTATAGGAAACATAAGCTATAGGCAACATGAGCTAAAAGCAACTTTAGCTATAGGCAACATGAGCTAAAAGCCACATAAGCTATATGCAACATGAGCTTAAGTCAACATGAGCTAAAGGCAACATAAGTTATAGGCAACATAAGTTATAGGCAACATAAGCTATAGGCAACATAAGCTATAGGCAACATAAGCTATAGGCAACATAAGCTATACATAACATAAGCTTTGGGTCACATGAGCTATGAGTAACATAAGCTATTGGTAACATAAGCTATGGGTAACATAAGCTATAGGCAACATAAGCTATAGGCAACATGAGCTAAAAGCAACTTTAGCTATAGGCAACATGAGCTAAAAGCCACTTAAGCTATAGGCAACATGAGCTTAAGGCAACATAAGTTACAGGCAACATAAGCTTTGGGTAACATAAGCTATGGGGAACATAAGCTATAGGCAACATAAGCTTTATAAGCAACATCAGTTATATGCTACATAGCTTAGAACCATGGCAACGAGTCCTAATGGCGCAGGTAAATGTTGATGCCTCCTATATCAATTGGTCTCGTATAGGCTGATACAATGGAATGAATCCACACTTTCTATCTGGTTAAAAATAGTTGCAATAGCAAGTTGTAGTGACATGACGTCAAAATAACTTCATTGTTTAATGTCTTAAATAGAGATCTAGTAAGGTTTACCGTTGTTCAATAATATCACTGTCAATAAGACTATTTTTAGAATGAACATCTAAATACAACAAAAAAAAAATATTTTTAGTTCAAGAAACTCGTGTTCAAGGGCAGTAATTCAATTCATTTTTCTGATGGGGGAAGTAAGTAAACATCAGTTCTCGGCATTGATAATAAACAGTTTTTAAAGCAAAAATGTTTCACTGTGTATTTAGAATAAAGAACGTAACTCTTGTACCGCACTGTAAGAGTTCATTAGAGATGCGCTTTTACAAAACTATTTATGGATTTAGACCGTGCTTATGTTAACCTCTTAATCGTATCAGTTATACAATTCTTCAAATAAGTTATTAGTGTGGATCGATGATATGTCAATGTATACCCACATGGTCAATGTTGTTTTATTATTGTCTGTTTGTTTTATATGTTTTGCTTGTTCCTCCTTAATGGAAGCTTCTACCTAGCTCTAAGCTTCTACCTAGCCCCAAGCTTCTACCTAGCCCCAAGCTTCTACCTAGCCCCAAGCTTCTACCTAGCCCCAAGCTTCTACCTAGCCCCAAGCTTCTACCTAGCCCCAAGCTTCTACCTAGCTCCAAGCTTCTACCTAGCCCCAAGCTTCTACCTAGCCCCAAGCTTCTACCTAGCCCCAAGCTTCTACCTAGCCCAAGCGTGTGCATTTTTTGTACATTATTTATACAGTCTACGCATAGGCATTTTACTCTCCCCAGGTCCAGTGTAATGCTAGTTTTAGTCTATTCAGAAGTTTATTGAACCTGAAGATGTGAGAAATAAATTATCATTTTTCTCGTTCATTGTCAAAGAATATGTCGCTAACAGAGATGTGTGCCTAGTTGTGGTCTTTGTTCTTGCAGTAATGCAATCTTTTTTTTTAATCAAATTCTAATTGTAAAAACCAAAGTAGGAGAGCAGCACCAAAGTAGGAGAGCAGCACCAGGTATAACAGACGAGGGGAGAGAAAGATAGAGAAAAAGAAAAAGAGAGAGAGAGAGAGAGAGAAAAAAAAGGGGAAAGAGAGAGAGAGGCAGGGAAAGAGAGAGAGTCAGCTTAAACAATAAACTTATAAGCTTAATATTGCACTAAGGAACACTGAACTCAATAAGCGATGCGAACACTAGACGCTGGCTACATCAGACTCTTTAATAACACACTCTCACACTCTCACATGATACAGGCTGCACACAACTTCTTCATTCTCATTGGTATGTTGGAGTGTTAAAAAATTCCGGATTATAGGCAGAAGCCAGAGCCAGGGCTACTATCCGTTGCACCCCTACATATAACCCTCGACTTCTACACGGTGTTACAAACGAATGGCCTCTGTGCAGGGGAGACAATAGTTGTGGTGTTTACAAAACTTATGTTACCCATAAAAATAGCATAATGGACTTTCCAGTTGGTCTTTATACCTCACATAGATCGCTGTGTTGTTATGAAATATAGGTTGGAAACATCTCATTATATACCTCATGAAAACAATATGGTACCGATGATAGTACTTAATGTATCGGTACTTAACGGCAAGTCACGTTTTGCACTTGCAGGTTCTTTAACATGTCTTAAACTGACTAACTTTCCTTGATTCAGTTTTGTCAAACATTTATCGGCTTTCGCGTCTTTTAAATGTCGACACGCGATTGACGTGTGACTAATAGAAAATGTCGAGTGTCAATGAAACAAGGTCTCTGTTATCCACAGTGAGCCCTATTCTTTGGACTGGCTGAATATGACCTACGTGCCGAAGTTTGGACTTCCCCTCCAAAGTGTATCAGGATAGAAAACATTAGTTATTTTCGTTTTGCTCTCGAGAAATTTCAATGTAAATTTAAAATAGCGTTTAAAGGGAGGCAATGAAACTTGTTGACAAGTAATTATTTATTGTAACAAATTTTGACTTATTATAGAGAATTTGTATTACAATATTTAATTTAAAACCACAAAATGTATTATATTGCAAAATAAAAAGTTTGGTTCAAGTATGTTTATACATTAAATTCTTAGTTCTTTTCTTTTCAATATTTGATTGCGCAGCACTTTAAGTTACGATCAAAATTTTAATAAATAAATATAAATTTCATCATTATATATGGTGCATTGTACGCGAAAGGAGTATATCCTACACATAAGATGCTTTTGAAATTAAAGGCTTCTCTAGTTGTGAAACACTTCATTATGTTTCTTCTAACAAAGACTTCCTTTGTTACAGTTGTCAACAAACTTCTTTTACACAGTAGAAGTTTGAACCTAAGAGCCATTCATAATTTAAACTTTAGTAGATAAATATTTTTACGGAAGTAATAAGGATTACTTACAATGTCGAGCTTACTTTGCTAAACATGCCTTACGCTGTGTATCAAATACAAAATGTAGAAAGATATTTACTTTGAAAACAAAAATAGAGACAAAAAAACGACTACTATGAAAGCTATCCTGACTTCAAAGAATAGGCTCATAGTCCACTCATGGCTATCACACAGTCCACTGATGGCTATGTCCTTCCTTGAAATGTAAAGATAACATTGTTTTAGGCACAATTTCGTCTATCATTCGATTATTTAATTTATTGTGGATAAGTTCTTGCTTGACAATACAGGCTCTCTTTATAATCTCGTGTTATATTGAAACTCAACAACTGTGTTTTTTAAAGACTACATTAGTGTTACTTAAAGAAAGAAAATAAGTTATATACTTAAGAACTGCAAAAGAATACAAAACTCTAAATATTAGTGTGTTAGTATGTTATAGAGTAAGACTGTATTTAAATTTGTGCTTTGTTTCTCAAGCTTTATGTGTGTGTGTGTGTGTGGTGTGTGCGACAGTCAACGTTCTGATAAAAGAAGGGGACATAATTACATTTGTCATGACACATTTCTACTTGTTAGTCAACCAGTTGTCCTGGAACTTTATGGAATTTACTAATATACAAGTGTTCAACAGTGTCTATCCTTTATCAGCCTCCAGGCCAGAAAAATTCCTTATACTCGTATTACGGGATAAATGAACGCAAATCTTCTCGAGTCGATGAAATCCAGTGTTTGTGGTTTCAATATCCACCTTGAGAACACATTCCTTATTGCAGGCCATATATTTAATCTGGATTAGACGCAGGGCCGGACCTAAGTATGTGGAGTCACCGGGGAGTCCTTGTGGAGGCTCCTACCATTTTTAAAAATACTTCTAAGACCAAGTCTGCTTTATTGATTCTTATGAAATTTCGATGTGATTACAAGGTCAACGACTCTTTTTTCAAAAGTAAATACATAAACAAAAACATTCACATAAATAGAACAGACATAGAACAGACACAACACGGACTCCCTGATCCTCATATTTTAGTTAGGTAGAGACGCACCATAGTAGACGTATATTGAACGGGACTAGTGACGCTTTGACTTAGTTGGGTTGGATGCTTCTTAGAGACAGAAAATCAGTTAGCGATAGGATTCTCTAGGGTAAAGATGTGTTTTATTGACAGAGACTTTGACCTTGGCCTTTCATGGATTAAACTATTCTATTAATTATTCCATCAGAGTTGAGCACTCATCTCTATACTTGTCAAAATTGATGTTGTCTTTCTGTGTTGTAAGTTATCGCACTGGAATACAACCAAACAAGAAACTCATAAACTGAGTAATCTGTCATAATCTGACAGGCATCAACAGTTAACTGCTAGACAGACAGGCAGCCATCACACTATTTAAAGGGAGATGATCGTCCTAAAAGCATTTGAATATAATTTAGATATCAATCTGTTTATATATCAAAATTAATTTATAGCAATACAATGTTTGCAATGTGAAGTGTGTATTGAAAACATTTTTGTTAAATAAATATCTATTACGATTCATCTATATCTCTTATTACTTTTATTAAATGAATATACATTGTAGATATTCAATTTTCAATTGGGCTACATTCCTCATTGTTTTTTTTTCTTATTTGTGAAAGCCTACAATGTTAGGTCACTAGCCCAGCAACTGCTGTTGTATTTTAGCCCTCGGGTGACACTATATATGTTATTTGTATTGCGTGTTTCAGGCGTCATTATTTTATGATTTAATTTTCAACATTATTTTGTATAGTTTGTTTTTGGAACCTGTAAGGCGCTTCCGCGCTGTGCCTACTGCAGTCCAACCACACGGGGATGTACCACGCATGTGTGGGTGTGTAGCAGAACAACTTGTCAAATACAGTCCTGTCCTGACTTTGGAATGTTGACCCCAACTGACCTCTTATCTTTGGCTTAAAAACAAACAACGATTCTTAGCATACATGTAAGATGGCTGCCTGGTCGCGCGCTATGTGCGCTAGACTGTTGTTCGGACTTGTCGATGGTCGCAGGTTCATACACTGCTAGCTCCTATCCCCCATCGTCCTGCGAGAGGTTAGGACTAGGAAGTAAATTATTTTCAATTCTGGAGGAACATCCGAAACATGTACAACATTAATGTCAAACATGGCACCCCCCCCTTAAAAAAATAATACAAATAAATTGGGAAAATGAAATGTGCTTCTATCAATTTTCTTTAATTTGTCAAGGAAAACTTCTATCATGGATTTTAAGCAGAGAGTTTTATACAATTATAAATAATAAACATTTAGTTTAAAAAAAAAAGACAAACACGGAAAAGAAACTAAGATTCGACTTTCAAAAAAAAGAAATTTAAAAAAGATATTAGTTGAGTCATTTGATGGAGGTGAGCTGCAGAAAGTCAGAGAGAGAGAGGGGGGGAACTGGAAAGATTGCAAAATTTGTTATCATCGGGTGGCTATGCTCTTAGCTTCGTACTCTGATTCGTTTGTGTTTGTATTATAAACTTATTCATTTATTGAATGAAATAGTGGCATGTCACTTAAGGTCGAGACTCTCACTCTTTCCATGTAACCATTGCGCCCAATAAGCATATATAGGCTTGAATGCAAATGCAACGTACGATGTGTTAGTAAATGTGTAGAACATCGCAGAAGATCTTTTCATAACAATGACAGAGCAAGCACTTAGTTATGCCTTACGGCAATTCTACACATGTGTCGTTAGGTGAGTTTATAGCTTAAGAAAACAAAACAAAGATCGGTGTTGAACCCCAATACAAGAGCTAATTGCTTCATTGATAGATAGGTACAAAACAAAGACATGTAAACGATTCTTATTTTAAACAACATTAGTTGTTTATGAAATGTTAATAATGCTCATAATTGCCATTACAATTTTGTTTTACAAATATTTATCGAATGTTCCTTAGAATTAAAAATGAATTACATCCTAGCCCCAAATTCTCTCAAGGCGGCAGGCGACACGGACCACCTAGGTGACAGTACGAAGTTTACGCGACCAGAAACATGTTTTGCTTATTCTTCTTTAATGAGCTGCTTAGGGAAACAGTAGGCCTATTCAGAATACGCTGCCTGATTTATCTGTGGCATTTAACGTCTCGATAGGTCGTGTTCCCCCTTTGCCAATCCTTAATACACAGCTGCGGTCACAAGTTTACAAGTTGAGCATCTGTAGTCACCAGACGCTAGAGCACTTTCACCCTTCTTTCTACCCGGTGTATAAAAACAACAATCTATTCCCCAGAGTAGAATACATCTTTTGTTCCCTTGTCTATTCCCCAGAATATAATACCTTTTGTTCCCTTGTCTATTCACCAGAGTATAATACATCTTTTCTTCCCTTGTCTATTCCCCAGAGTAGAATACATCTTTTGTTCCCTTGTCTATTCCCCAGAATATAATACATCTTTTGTTCCCTTGTCTATTCACCAGAGTATAATACATCTTTTGTTCCCATGTCTATCCACTAAGACACCTGGCGTCTGCGCTTTTGATATTTTGTTTCGGCAATGTTTCAGCTAAAATATCACGTTGTTTTGATATGGGGAGAGACCTCTTATTAGCATTTGGATCTAAGGTCTCATCTTTTTAATCGAGATACATGTTGAAGCGTCTCTAGCTTTTGTAAAACAAACAAGCAAACTAATTAAAAAAATACTTTTACAAAATTTATTTAGAGGAAGCACTGCACAATCACTGCTACAACTATCAAAGCTGCAAGGCTTGCCTATCCATTTTCAATATAAAACAAAATTAATTACTTACCACTAATTGATAAACTAACTGGTTATTTTTTTTTTAATTCATGTATTGTCTACGATTAACATTACTAACAACTATTGTGCCAATGTGCCACTTGATTCGAGAATAGGAAAAGGGAGAACATCGTGAAATAATTCTTCCAGTCAGACGGTGAGAGTTAATAGAAGCTTTGTAAAAAGACGTTTGGCAATAGTCCTGCTACTTCTACTCCTATATTTGAACACAAGGAACTAAGATATAAGTATCTAATAATAATAAGGCTTGTCTTCGAGTCCGAAGATATGTGAGGTGTGCTGTATTTCCAGTGCCTGCGCAGCCCCAGCTGTGACCTACATATTTTGCACATCCAAGGCATGCATAACCATTGTCCGCAGGTGGTCGATTTAGATTTACTATTCATCGTCTGCGTTTGTCATCGTCAGCGGAATTTCTTTTGGTTTCAAATGTAAATCCCGCGGCCTTCGTGAGTGACCTCCAGCTGTCTCATTCTGAGGCTGCATGCAACCAGTTTCTCTCTTCTATGTCAGTCAAGGAATGCTGACGCCTAAGCTGGTCTTTGAAGCGTTTCTTTGGGGCGCCTCTGTTACGTCGATCACCTTTAAGCTCACCAAAAAAAAAAAGACTGCCCTATGCATACGTTCGTCTTCCATACGGGATACGTGCCCTACCCATCGTATCTGCCAGGCCATAAGAATTCTCTCTATACTGTCCATTCCGGCGTTCGCAAGGACATATCTAAGTATTCTATTTATAATCATCATCATCAGTTCCTTGACTTTAGCCGTACAGGTGCTGTGACAGCTTGCATAACAAAAACCTCCACTTTTCAAGGTCAGCAGTGGTTCTCAGCAGGATATGAAGGGAGAGGCCGGTCCATTTATTAGTATTAAAAACATATTTGAGATGGCTGTTTAGATTTCTACTTCTTTTTATTGATTTATGTTTCAATGTTTGACTGTGAGCTTTAGTGTCAATAAAATGTGGAGGGAGGTCAAAGGTTGAAACGAGGTAAAAGACACAAGTATTTCAAGCTCAAATTTCACAACTAAAAGTATGGCGGATGTTACAAACTGTGTTTGCTTATTGTAATGGTAGGGAGAAATGTCTAGTTTTACTCTACTATGGCTTGCACGAGATAGTGAGATTGTGATCAACAGATCCACGTGAATGTGTGTAGGGATAGATGAGATGTAGGAATTTTTAAGTGAGTTGGTGACTGGGCTCCGAGAGAGTGAGAGTACGGATATTGTCAGAGTCGCAGACTAAAGTTAGAGAGAGTTAGTGCAGAGTTTTGAGAGTAGAAAAGTTTTTCCCTATCGTAGATAGTCCATGTTGGACGATGTATTTGTGTTGAATTGATCTGATGATCCACAAACGTACTAGCAAACAATGTGTAGAGTCAATAAAGTGTTTCATTAACTATAAAGTTCTGAGTTGTGTCTCTTTGGACAGTATGTTAATCCTCCACTATTACATAAGATGTTCCAGTCGTCAAGAGACTGAACTAGGGTTTGGAGTTGCTTGCCAGTGATCCGACCCTCTAAACGACTTTCACATCCAGCAGGGGCAACCTCCCATGTATAGGCGGGCTGTGACAGCTGGATAGCTAAGTTGATCGAGCATAGCGCTAATAAAAAAAATGTCGTGGGTTTGATCACATAATGGCCTTTGTTTCACTTTTTTGTTAGCACAATGACTAATAGTTGGAAGCGTGGTCAAGAGACCAAGTGCGCTTGAACCTGGCTTGGCTACCTAGAAGGGGGCTCGAGGCTCGACACCCGACTCGGGCAGAGTTGTGTTTACTGAGCGCCTAAAGACTGCACGGAAAATCAACTACTAGATACCCCCCCCCCACTGGTCCACAAATGAGATTGGACCAAAAGCGCTCTGAGCATGCTATAAGCATGAAAGTAGCGCTTTATAAAAGCTATAATAATAATATAATAGGAATGTTTAGTTCATACTATTATTTGAACATTAAGTAGGAATAAATTTAAAAAATATATTATTTGTAGCTTTCTATTGCAAAAGTTAAATTTATTCACTGTGGTGTCAGCACTGACGGATGTCACCTGGTGATTTACCTCCGCCCCCCCCCCATAGTTTTGTCACTTGCTATGTAACTTTTAATCTATATACATATATAGAAATCTATACACGAAAATTCACCAGAAACTTAGAAAATTCAACATAGACAAAACAATAATTAAACTTTTCTACACAGCAACCATCAGCAGTCTTACTAACTTTTCCATCCCCTGCTGGTATGGTAATACTTCACTGGCACAAAGACTTAGAATATTAGAATATATAGACTAATTTAAAAAGCATCGTATATCACTCAAGTACAGCTACCATCTCTTGAAGAGCTTTTCAAAGAAAAATGTCTTTCCAAATCACTAACGATTCTTAAAGACAACCTGCACCAATTAAACCACTGTTACATAAGATCGGAAAAAAGTGGTCGTCTCCTTTCCATTAGGACTAAAACAAAGATTTTTAAAAAACTCCTTCGTCCCACTTTCGGTCAGAGTGTTAAAAGATCAGCTGTCGTCATCGAGAAGAACATAGAAGTCAAATTCATAAAGCGTTGGTTGTGAGTGTGTATGTGTTTCGTGTGTGAAAGTTGTTCAATATTGTTTTTGTACTGTAGTTACGCTGTGGTTGTCAAATGTAGTCAAACTGAATTTCCATTAGATTGGATCAATAAAAATTATCGTATCTTATCTTAATACTTAAACCATTCATCTCACCATTGAATCACCCATTTCATCATATGATAGTGTAACTTTACACCGTAAAACGACACGAGAGCATTTACATAATAGAGGTTTCCAACTTCCCATAATTCAATAGTTATCCAACCTCAGTGCCGTGTTTAGAATTGAAAAGTCCCTGGTCTATTAGAGATATGGGGTCCTTTACGTGCCGGAGATGCCAGAGGGCCGTAAGCTAGGCATCAATGCCATAATTAGTATCTCCAGAATCCAGATATTCCCCATTCACACGCCTTATGAACTAGTAAAGTTCCCCTTTCAGACCTTGCGATCTATAGGGCAAATCGATGTAATGGTCATCTGTTTCTGTGGCCTACAATTAACGAGGGTGTCATGTGGCCAGCACAACGACCAACCGCCTTTACGTTTCCCCAACCTAATGTTATGTACCCATTGGAGCTGATTGGACAACATCCCGAAATTAAGAATCCCAGTCAATACCGAAGATTCATTCTTTTCATGACAGTGCTGCAATCTTATCTCCTTCCACTTCGCATCATGTAAATCTAATTATGAAGATAACAGAGACATTGTTCCCACGCAAGGCCACGGATTTTTGTTCTAGGTCTTCTTCTTGACTGATGCATAGATATAGGGTCACATGTCTTCAGGATAAGAAATCATATAAATATATATCACACTGATCTTAGTATTCAAGTCTGGCTTAATAATTAAAATACCGAGAATTCCTGATGTCAAGTCTTGGGCGGGAGTTGGGTATGGAAAAAAACAACACAATCTTTCGAGAGTCAACACATCTTAAACACAGACCTATTCTATAGTTATGGTTTTGATACTCTATGACGAAGAATTATTGCTATAAAGGGAGATAGAAAAGTTGTATGTCAATCTAGTTTGTGATACACGATAGTAAAGATTGTTCCCCTTTCAGACCCTGCGATTTATGGGCCAGATGATGTAAAGGTCATCTGTTTCTATGGCCCACGGTTAACGAGGGTGTCATGTGGCCAGTACAACTGTCTACCCCCTTTACTATACTTCAACAGTCGAATGATTAAAGGTATCCCTCCATGTTTGGCCTCATTGGAAAGCTCGTCCTTTTTGTTTCAGTGAAGTCATACTATAAAAAGACATGCAACGAAAAAAAAATTAAAATACAAATTATTTATGTTTAAACTTTATAAATGCATTTCTTGGTCGAAATTCTAATCAATTTTTACTGGGATTCGAACCCGAGACTCCTTACTTTGGAAGCCAAGAGCCTTACATCTAAGCTACCACGCCCCACATTAAACAAATTATAAAACAATTCTACTTTTAAAATTTACAATTATCGCATCTCCGCGAACAAGATTCAATCTGTAAACTTTGTTGTAATTCTTCAATTGCGAGTGTAAAAAAATGAATGTAAATGTAAAATGCGATATAAATGTGAATCAAAAGACATTATACATAGTTAGCTGTTGTGTCTTTCTAAGTTGTAAACGCATATTTTATATATGTGTGGCCCCCCATTCCCCCAAAAAAAATTGTAATGCGGCCTTCAAATGAAAAAGGTTGCCCACTCCTGAACTATTGTATTAACTTTCTGCTGTCGCTATGTTGAAGAAGAAATACATAGAATAGAAATGATTAATAAAAGATTTTATTTCCTTCTGAAAAATCTGGCCACACGAGTTAAACTTAAGAAGCCAGTAAGAGTTGGCTACTTTCAGTCATTTGACTGTAAAAGTTATAGAGCCCTTTTCTGGTATATATTGATATATTTTTATCAAATGCTAATATAAAATGGATTCAGTATATATATATATATATATATATATATATATATATATATATATATATATATATATATATATATATATATATATATGTCCGTGATTGATTGGACTAATGGTGTTACTCTAGTCAGATCTGAATATTTGTTTGCTATAAATCTCGCGACCGTGTCTGTTCGAATGTCTTCATGTTAAGATAAGATTAAATGGAAATGTGGTTTCTGATGTATCTTAAGATTTGAAGATAAATTTATCCGAGCTCAAACATCGAGCAGGTAAACGCAGGATGGCAGTGGGCAGGGTATAAACCTCGGACCATTGGGACCATTCGAATAACAGTCGATTGTGCTAACCCAAACAAAGGACGCATATTGAGATATTCTAATATTCACATGTACTGATCTCACATCAATGAAATACACGATTTGAAATTCTGAACTCGGAATAAGAAAAAAAGGGAAAACATAAACATAATCTGAACATTCTGAAGGAACTTGTTTGACATCTTGATTTAGTTGCCAACTTTGAAGGACTTGGTCAGCATTCTCTAGGTCAGTGTTTCCAAAACTGTGTTCCACAGAACTGTAGGTGTTCCGGGGACTACTAGAATAATTAACTAGTAGGCCTGTTGTTACGGCGCCTTCGATATGTCACGGAGGTCACGGTTGTTACCGGTCGTTGACTTGTAGCACCAGACTGCTGGAAGACAACTAAACCGTTGTTAAGCGTAATGCATCTTAACTTAAAAACTTCAAATAACTTGAATAGCTTTCTTTGGTGAACAAACTAAATAACATGTTAATTACAATAGAGACAAAATCAACTTTTGATTAATGAAATAGATGTAGTAGCCTTAAGTAATAATTCATATTTCTTAACAAAATCTTACGCACTACAATAAATAAAGCGTTCAGTCTTCCGTTCTGGCGTCATCTGTCCTAACTAAGACCAAATGACGTCAATGCCACCTATATTGCATCATTCACAACCGCTAACCTCTTCCCATCATCACCATATAAACACACACACACACAAACACACACTCACACACATTATAACAAGGCCACCACGTGAATATAAAAAAAAATAAGCGAAGCGCTCAGCTAATTACTCAGAACGTGCGAAGTGCTCAGCTAAATACTCAGAACGTGCGAAGTGCTCAGCTAAATACTCAGAACGTGCGAAGTGTTCAGCTAAATACTCAGAACGTGCGAAGTGTTTAGCTAAATACTCAGAACGTGCGAAGTGCTCAGCTAAATACTCAGAACGTGCGAAGTGTTCAGCTAAATACTCAGAACGTGCGAAGCGCTCAGCTAAATACTCAGAACGTGCGAAGTGTTCAGCTAATTACTCAGAACGTGCGAAGTGCTCAGCTAAATACTCAGAACGTGCGAAGTGCTCAGCTAAATACTCAGAACGTGCGAAGTGTTCAGCTAAATACTCAGAACGTGCGAAGTGTTCAGCTAAATACTCAGAACGTGCGAAGTGCTCAGCTAAATACTCAGAACGTGCGAAGTGTTCAGCTAAATACTCAGAACGTGCGAAGTGCTCAGCTAAATACTCAGAACGTGCGAAGTGTTCAGCTAAATACTCAGAACGTGTGAAGTGTTCAGCTAAATACTCAGAACGTGCGAAGCGCTCAGCTAAATACTCAGAACGTGCGAAGTGTTCAGCTAATTACTCAGAACGTGCGAAGTGTTCAGCTAAATACTCAGAACGTGCGAAGCGCTCAGCTAAATACTCAGAACGTGCGAAGTGTTCAGCTAATTACTCAAACGTGCGAAGTGCTCAGCTAAATACTCAGAACGTGCGAAGTGCTCAGCTAAATACTCAGAACGTGCGAAGTGTTCAGCTAAATACTCAGAACGTGCGAAGTGTTCAGCTAAATACTCAGAACATGCGAAGTGTTCAGCTAAATACTCAGAACATGCGAAGTGTTCAGCTAAATACTCAGAACGTGCGAAGTGCTCAGCTAAATACTCAGAACGTGCGAAGTGTTCAGCTAAATACTCAGAACGTGCGAAGTGTTCAGCTAAATACTCAGAACGTGCGAAGTGTTCCTTTAAGGAAAAAGATTGGGAAATACTGCACTAGTTGAGTTGCTCTTGCAATAGCACTGACTTTTATCTAGGTTTGATCTCAGTTGACACTGACTTTTATCTAGGTTTGATCTCAGTGGACACTGACTTTTATCTAGATTTGATCTCATTGGACACTGACTTTTATCTAGGTTTGATCTCAGTGGACACTGACTTTTATCTAGGTTTGATCTCAGTGGACACTGACTTTTATCTAGGTTTGATCTCAGTGGACACTGACTTTTATCTAGGTTTGATCTCAGTGGACACTGACTTTTATCTATGTTTGATCTCAGTGGACACTGACTTTTATCTAGGTTTGATCTCAGTGGACACTGACTTTTATCTAGGTTTGATCTCAGTGGACACTGACTTTTATCTAGGTTTGATCTCAGTGGACACTGACTTTTATCTAGGTTTGATCTCAGTGGACACTGACTTTTATCTAGGTTTGATCTCAGTGGACAGTGACTTTTATCTAGGTTTGATCTCAGTGGACACTGACTTTTATCTAGGTTTGATCTCAGTGGACACTGACTTATATCTAGGTTTGATCTCAGTGGACACTGACTTTTATCTATGTTTGATCTCAGTGGACACTGAATTTTATCTAGGTTTTGTCTCAGTGTGACTTTTATCTAGGTTTGATCTCAGTGGACACTGACTTTTATCTAGGTTTGATCTCAGTGGACACTGACTTTTATCTAGGTTTGATCTCAGTGGACACTGACTTTTATCTAGGTTTGATCTCAGTGGACACTGACTTTTATCTAGGTTTGATCTCAGTGGACATTGACTTTTATCTAGGTTTGATCTCAGTGGACACTGACTTTTATCTAGGTTTGATCTCAGTGGACACTGACTTTTATCTAGGTTTGCTCTCAGTGGACACTGACTTTTATCTAGGTTTGATCTCAGTGGACAGTGACTTGAAATACCCTCCCCTCTTAAAAATTAGTATATGAATAAGAAAATAAAAAAAAAATACTGTTAGAATAATACTGTACAAACTTTTTACCAGACAGACAGAGAGAGTTGATATAAGCTTAGTAAAAAGAAAGTGTGACCGCCTGTTCGAGTGATAAGCGTTTTAATGCTAGTCGTCAATGACGTCATCCCCTGACGTCACACATGAGGTTTGGTCTGGAATGAACTATCTTCATTTCAAAATAAGTGTACGAAACTTGAAAAAACAAACACATTATACTGGGAGATCACTTACACAATCAACCTGTCTTTACAAAGCGTATATCAACTCACTCTGTCTGTCAGGTCTAAAGTTTTAACACGTTATTTCTCTCATACCTATTCTTGGATTATGCTTAAACTTTGCACAATTATTCCTTGGCGAAGTAAATACATGAATCGATAACAAAAAATTAACCAATTAATCAATTTTTAAGTACTGGTAATTAAATATTTTGTTTAATGCCAACAAGGGAAATTAATCATTCAAGTCACAGACATGCTAAATATGTAGGGTTTCATCCCCATATATAATTGTACACGTTATTTCTCCCACATCTATTTTCGGATCAAGTTGAAACTTTAAACATTAATTTTTTTGTACCTAAAAAAACACGAATCAATTAAAAGCTAACCAATTTGTCAATGTACCTCATTCACCAATCGTAAACAAACAACATTTAGTCACATGATCTTATTGATAAAACGACGAAAAAAACTGTCACGTGACAACCATCATGAATTAAACATGAGATTGTAAATTATATAGAAGAGATAGAGAACCACGGGCTAAATGTTGTTTGTTTACGATTGATGAAAGAGATCCATTATATATTGGTTATCAATTATTTTGATATGGAAAAATTAAAATAGCTTCCTCCTATAAAAGCTTTTTTTTTTTATTTTAAAGTATTTCTATATATTTAGCCTTTTTCTTGTTCCTATTCGTGTCCAGATGTGTATACAGTCCGCAGGACGACGGGCAGGGTTTGAACCCGGGACCCTCGATGAATCTGAACGACAGTCCAGCGTGCAAACCGCACGACCAGGCAGCCTCCACGACCAGGCAGCCATTCAAACAATGAATGACAATTGATCTATATTTGTTTTGATAGTATTCCTTCTTTTTTAGATCGATCTAAAATTACTTAATTCGAGATCATCTAAAATTTAGAGCATTTAAAGTTTAAAAAAAAAAAAGAAAAAGCGAAGGCCAGAAAGTGAGTACTTAAAATTATAAATGATGGCTCCCCATGTCTCAGAAGACAACGGATGCTCCCTTTAGATCTATAAATACGAATAGAAAAAAAAATGACTTCCGCAACAAGTTTATATTCTTGACGTCTGAAACTAACATGACTAGCTAGCTCTATTGACTATTAGACTTTAATTTACAGTCTGGTATATAGACGCTAGATATTTCATCACGATAATCTAGATCTTTACTAGAATCTACTCTAGTATTTCCTGAATCATTCATAAATTTCATACATTTATAAATCGATGGCGAAGAAGACCACAGCCCAGGTTACGCCAGGTACACTCACTGGTACACAGTGTAACTGTAAGTCAGTGAGTGTAACTGCAATGAGTCAATGAGTGTAACTTCAATAAAGTTCAAAAGTTGTAAGTTACTAGTAACTACAGTGACTCACAGGGACAGTCTGAGTTAAGTTAAGAGTCATAGACAGTCTCTTACTCACACTCATTAGTAAGTAACACATACAGTGAGTCACAGATTAAGAGTTCAGTCTCACACACCCACGCCAACACTAGATCTAGATAGAAGCTATAAGTCTATGTTATATATATATAAATCTAGATCTATGTGGTGACTGACTACTGACAGTCTACTTAGTACTAGATCTAGGTATTCTAGTATTACAATAACACTTAGTAAGAAAGTGAAAGTGCTGCCTGTAATGCTGTATTGTTGCATGATGTAGAATCTTAATTTAGTCTGATCTATGACTAAGTCTGTACGATTTATGACATTATGTATATTGTACATATATGTACATTGTAATCTATATGATGATCACATCATGTTATCACATATATGATGTCATGATAACTAGGTTTATCACTACATCTATATCCTATAGATCTAGTCAATATAGTCTGAATAGACTCATTGCTGCAAATGCCTGCAACTGTATTCATGATAGTCAATGTGACAATAATATGATTCATAAAGACATAGATCTAACTACGTCTATAACAATTAAGATTACTATGAATACTTTGATATGACTTGAATCAATCTATATCTTTAACTATGTCTATAACAATAAAGATTGCTATGATAACTTTGATATGACTTGAATATATCTAGATCTTTAACTTAAGTAGTCTTATTCTTAGTCCAAGAATCAGAGAATGGCTGTCAACTGTCTTTGTTGTTGTCACCTTCTCCTTTCAGCTTCTTCAGAGAGTATGCTTTTCAAAAACAAGGATCATCAGTCAATAATATTCTTAAAACTTAAAATAGTGTTGCTTTAATTTTAGTATGTAGTTTAGAGTTTAGTAAAATCTTTCCATTCAGATCTCTCTTGAGCTTTTTATCTCTATGCCGAAACTCTAAGTTGTTGTAGATCTGTCGCTATATCTTCAATCCATTTTATTTATGTTCTGCCCTTTGTTTTTTGTTGGTATACTTTTTTCACTCCTCTGTTCTCTGACATTCTTTTGGGCTAATCTTCCCAATGTAATCTGATCTTTTTAATACATTTTTCTAAGGATTTGTTATCTCCAAGTATTTAGCAGACTTTTGTCAGTGTCCAGGTCTCACTTGCATACATGGCTACTGGTCTTATGATGTTTATACTTTAAGCCTCTCATAAAATAACAAAACTACTACAGATTTGATGAGGTAACCTCAACTTGGGAGTCATTTTACAGAAGATTGAATCATAACTTGCAAAGAGATATGTGGCTAAATTTTAAAAAATTGAATAACAAAATAGTTTAATTTTGTCAGCTATTTAGTCAAAAATATTGATATATATTTACTATTGGCTTTGATTCTCATGGCATATAACTTATAACAAAACAAACACCAATGAATAGTTAGACTGCCACATGATAAAGAAAGGCTTGAGGTAAGTCATCTTTAATCATGGGTTATGTTGGCAAATGACATGCATGTTTTTTTTTTCGTCTTTCCCCCACAAAACTTCAGAGGCCTCTAGGATATGGCCGGGTTGCAGGTGGTCATGACTTCCACAGTATGATGTGGAGGGTTATAAGGGAAAACCTGCACAATCTATTCACCCTAACACAAAAAACTTCCCACAAGCCTCTGCTGAAGGCACAGTGGCTAAGTGGTAAAGTCTAGTAATGTGCTTCTCCAGTTCCACCGTATGTTAACGTGATCGATTTGATTCTCTGTTTTATTGTCTGGTGAAACCCATGTCACTTTGTGGCATTTTTTGTGGGGGAAAATGCTGCCTCCTATCACTAATTCATTAAATGTGCAGAAGTCTGCAAACATTTCTACATTTTCATGTATGCTGCCAAGTCCATGGGTGCCCATACTTTTCTCTCTCTCTCTGTGTGTGTCACTTCCCACTTTGACATTCAAGTCTCCCATGAGGATCAAAACATCTCTTGTAGGTATTTTGTCAACTAGACTTTGCAGTTGGTCATAAAATGTATTTTTGTCAGTATCACTTGCAAGGTTGGTGGGAGCATAGCACATAATGAGGGGAACATTTTTGAACTTAGACAAAAATTTGGCTCTAATTATTCTTTCTGAAACTGAGACTTTTGAAAGCTTCCATGTTTAGTAGTAGTGCTACACCATTTTCATGTAAGTCATCTTCTTGTTCTTTTCCAGAGAAGAGAAGGGTTTCTCCTGATTGCAGTCTTGTTTCACCAAATGTGTTCCATCGAACTTCACACATTCCCAGGATTTGTAGTTTGTAGTTGGTCATTTCCTTTGCAATTTGTGCACATCTACCTGGTTCTAGTAAAGTATGAACATTCCATGTTCCCAAGTTAAATGTTGCCTTCTGAATAAGGAAGTGTTTCTTTTTAATTGGTTTAAGTAGAGTGGTGGGCCTCACAGGATTCGTTCGACTTTCCCTACATAGCTTTATAAGTCTCCTTTGTGGAGCTCTACTTTCGCCTCTGACAATGTTTAGTGTTTATGTTTTTGTTCTGGTTTCTATAACACTATTTTTTCAATGGACAGGTTGTTAGCCTATCCCACAACCCCTGTGTCCCGGGGAGGGGGATGTACCTTTTGTCTGGCCTCTTTCCTAGCAGACCTGTCTTGCTTGGTAGTACCTGCCAGGAGTGATGAGCTCCACCGGTACAGCTCTGAGGGTCATTGAGGCACTCAAGCTGTCACACCACCGCATGGTATGTGCATTAGGTGTGCATGTAGCATGTCAGACATTTACACAGCTAAAACCAATGTGGAAATCTCCTCACATTTCAAGCAAGACTAAACTAAGAATCTTTAACTCTAATGTCAAGGCTGTCCTATTGTATGGTTCTGAAACATGGAGAACAACTGAAGCCACAACAAAAAAAAAATACAGACCTTTATCAACAGATGCCTGAGAAATATCCTAAAAATACACTGGTATGACAAAGTAGAAAACCCCAAACTGTGGGAGATGAGTGGACAAAAAAATATAGAAGTGCAGATCTTAGAGAGGAAGTGGAGATGGATTGGACACACCCTTAGAAAAGATACCAGCAACAGAGCTAGGCAGGCCTTAGAGTGGAACCCCCAGGGAACAAGATTTAGAGGAAGACCAAAAAGAACATGCGACGCAGTCTACTTGAAGAAGTAGAGAAGACCGGGAAAATATCAGAAAACTAGCAAGAGACTGTGGAGAGTGGCATTTTATGTTGAGGCTTTATGTTCTATGAGGAACTCAAAGGAGTGATGATGATGATGATGATGGAAACTGAGCATCACTAGTCTTTGGCAAACTCACAACAAACATTTTTCAAAGACATGAAACAGCTGGGACTAAGTGTTAGATTATGTCAGGGTAGACAAAATCATAGGCAAATACAATAAGTTCTTAGCAACTTGAAATATGTGTCTAAATAAAGTTTTTTTTTTTCATTGTTTTAATGATCAAATGATAACAGACAATTAATGCGTGTATATTCTGCATTCCACATTATTCATTCCAACAAGGACATCTGTACAATAAAGTCTCTATTTTCATATTTATATATATATATATATATATATATATATATATAATATATTTTTTTTTTTTTTCAGACTAACAATTGGCATCCCCTCGTGACAATGTCATCAGGTTTTGGCAAAACAAACTTTCACATCAGGCTAGAACCAAGATCTTTGTGCTGCTTAGAATGGGGAAATTAGGAAAGGTAAACTTAGATATTAGTTGTTATTTTGTAAAATTCAATTTTCTTAGCACTCTCATAATATAACATACCCTTGGTGAAGCAAAAGCAAACTGGCTACCTTGCAGGATATGGAGGGATCTACAAAGGGTTAGAGCAGCTTACACAAAAATAAAAGGCAGCTATTAATCGAGGCAAAAGGCTCACTTCCCCAGACGGTTGTGCGCAGGGCTAACAACCCTGTCATATAAAATGAATACTGTGACAAAAGCTGCAATTTTTCTAAGCACAGTTATAAATATAACCTTATGTCTCTCATAACATACTTTAGGCCAAGATTATTAGGATGTATTAGAATGCATACTCCAACAAATCTCTGTCTAATAAAGATAGAGAAATTCTGGATTTTGTAGGGCATAAGATAGTACAATAAGAATAGAGGTGCAAATATAAATATGTCAAATAATAGTAGGTATAAAAAATACTGTAAAATAACAAAAAAATGTTTTTCCTGCTAACAATGTGTCATATACTGGTTCATCTATCTCTGTGATGTTTTTGGATAACAATGTTGAATTCTTGATTGAAAAAGAAAATTCAACCTATCAAAGGGCAGTAACTTTTGTCTACAATACATATTAAGTAAAGTTCAGTTTCTGAACAACTTACACATCAATGTTATAATGTACTTTTGTTATCCAATCATTGTGTTTCATTTGTCAGGACTGTCCACATTGTGCTTACAAGAATGCCACCAGGTGACTTAACCAGTTAGTTAAACTCTTGGCAGAGCATGCTTCAGGAGGAATATTCAACTTTATCATTCCCTTGTGATCTTCTTCCATTGACCCATATGCTTTCAGTCCAATAGTTGTGTTACTTGAAGACCAGTAAGTATAATAAAATATTTTTATAAGTATAGGCAACGAAATTAAAAAAATTCCTAGGTCTCATCATCTCATCTCTGCCTGTTGTCTTGTCTGTGGCATAGGCTACCAACCAGCTTTCCCTAGGAGTCTCAGTTAAAGCTGAAGCTAAAGGTTTTTCCCTATGCCATAACTTCCTCCTTTCTCAGCTGGGCTTGGGATCGTCCTATGGTGGAAGTTTTCTGCACAAAATATAGTTGTTGTTTTTTTTTTTCATGTCACACCTTTTCATTTTTATTTGTTTTTGCTAGTATGGGTTTATAAAGAAATATCTTGAATTAGTGTTGTCTATCACAATTTTTAAACATTTTATTTAATAAAGTGAATATTTTAATAATAGCCTTTTGTTTTTTTTTAATGTTTCAGGCCTGACGCTTTGTCCCTGGATACATTAGCTCATTTCCCATTGGTCTATTACATGACTGAAAGTATTTGGAAGTACAGTGTCTAAAGTATTATCAGTAACTGATCTCGTTTCTTGTTATTTATAGACGTATTGGTAGTTACTATTAATGTGTTAATCTAGTTGTTTATTTCTTCTATTTATGCTTTAATCTAGTCATTCATTTTTCCCTATCACTTCGTTTCATTTGTCCCTTGACTTTTGGTCTAGGGGTACTGTGACAGCTCACATAACCAAATCCCTCCACTTTACCTCATCAGCAGGTGTTCTTAGCAGGATATTAAGATCTATTATTTTATGTTATCCAGCCAGATTGACCCTTTCTTCATGTTCCCTCCACTGTACCTTGAAGAATGATTTTAGGCAATGAGTCATGTCTTACACTATGACCAAACCAGCTCATCAGCTTTCATCTCTTCACAGTATTGAGGAGCTCCTTCTTTTTGCTAGCCAGTCTTCTTTTCCTGGTATTTGATACCCTGCATTTTACTGTTCTGTTCTCTCAGTGACTTGGATTTTTCTTTCAGTAAACCTCAGCATTTAATGTCAAACTTTTACAACCATATAGGAGTACATAGACCACTAGCCAAGAATAAAGTTGTGTGTATTTAAATAAAAAAAAAAGTAATGAGCCCATGCTAGACCTAGCTAGTTTGAGGTATTGAAATTTTAAAGAGTTTACACAAACATGTAGTCAGTATAATTTGAGATGAAATGAAGACTAGTCCAAACCTTTTTGTGAAGGCAGCATTGGTGTGGGAAGCATTGAGATCACTGATGCACATATCACACAACCAGGCAGACATCCTCATCATTTAATTGCATTTATATATAAAGTCTAGTTACATGTGATTTACATTTTGTCAGTATGTCACAATGGAGTAGATCAATCTTAATGTCGTGTCTCTTCCAGTGTGGATGATCTCCTAGTGGCTAGAATCTTTCAAGACAGTTACCTAGTGGTAGTCAAATGAAATCCTGATTCTAATTATGAAGGGAAAGAGTTTCTAGAGGATTCCTCCACCATTGTTGCCATTCAGAAAATTGTTAGGTAATACATTTCTTCATTGCATTACAGTACAAAATTAAATTTGTTTAATATGCAAAATAAGAACATAACCATTGGTAGCAAGCCTGAATAATTGTTAATCATTTTGGTTGTTCATTCTACACAAATTTCATTATGAGTTTGTATGATCCAAGAATGCCAATATCTGAGAGTCTAAAGATGAATAAAAGGGCAATACAATAGATTGTTCACACACACATACATGCAACCGTTACTTTATTAGTAAGGACAGGGGACATGTTCAATTCTGCTATATGTATAATAAATAAACAAAATCTATATCAGAACTTTCAGAGTCATGGATAAAAACTAAATAGTTTAATTACTTTCTAATAAACAAATTATTTTTGTGCATTTCTTTTTTTTTATGTACATATTTAGCTAAAGAATTACCTTTTGACTGAAGAAAACTCATTTTGCTTTAGTTTTGTTCCTTAATTATTGAATTCATACATGCAGACACAATGCAAATAATGTATTGAATTTTGAACATTTATTATAGATCATTATTTGGGACAAAAATGTTAAAAACATTTTGCTAGCTCCAGAGTTTAGACTTAGTTTAACTTCAAAATCTTTATCAATAGTTAATCAGTACGCTAGTCATCAATATTTAGTTTGTTCTATTCTGCTAGACATAGACCACTGTCTTTTAGGTCTTGTTGCTTAGTTGAGCTTGAATTGTCCATTGTCTTTGTCTCTCTTGTTTTTTCTTTCTGTCCCTCTTTCTTTCACTATTCTTGTCTAGGTCAGTGTATTGTTCTCATTCTAAGTATGCAAGTAACAAAAAAAGTTTTTAAAAAAAGACAATTCCTCCTTTATGAAGCTAAGCTGACAACTTTTTGTAAGAGGGATTACTTTGCTCGTAACTCTTAATAACTAATGAGTTATAGATTTTTAAAAAGTACAATAGGCATTGTCTTTCTTGTGAATCAGATGAGTCTATTTCTTGTTTATTCTATTCACTCTGACCTGAAAAAAATCCTGGTTAAGCCCAAGTATTAATCTAGAGTATATAAAATTCTAGCTTGATGATGCAGATCCAGACATGGCAACATTAAAAGACAGTAGTCCAGACTACAGTACTGTGATATGTGTTATGCGCTTCCGCGGTGATGAGTAATTGAACTATAAACAAACTCAAAGAAGGTAATGCCGAACTCAATGCTGGAACAGAAACTCTGACAAAAGGCCAACAATCGATAAAAGGAGTCGACGCTAGTGTTGAAACAACAAACACTTTTAATACTCGGGAACTGTCGGATGTCCTCTATTACTAGCTGTCTATATAATTCTTCTTATTCCTACTGTCAATGAGAAAGTGTCTTGATTCTAGCGTCTCTTAGAGCGTTCTTACTTTTTAAAGATCCATCACTTCATTTGTCACTAAGTAAAACTTTTCCCATATTCCGGAAACAAATACCTAATTCCTAATCATGTCATAACAATAAATGCTCTGAGTTTGACTTAGTGCTAAGTACAAATTATTTACTTACTTCTATTTATTAATAGTTTTACTTAATAATAATGTATTAATGAGCTGTCCCAATATGGAGAAAAACTTCTAACCAACTAAAAACTGACAACTTTGAAATATTTTGTTTTTCTGAAATGAAGACTGTTCCTAAGTGTGACTGTATTGACGGAGTTGAGTCAGGCGTCTTACTTCAAGTTCATGGACATCTTAGGGCTGACTTTGGCTTCTAAAAATCTGGTCATTTACAAATGTGTATTTGGTTTATAATTTTTGTTTAATGAAGATATGGCGATAATTGTCCTCAATGTTATAAATGAGGACATCATTAACATTTACATCATATTCTATAGATTACAGAGATGTTACCTCAAAAAGAAGATAATTACATTCATCACATTTCTAGTAATTTATGTTAATCTGTGACTTAAACTCTGCTAAGTGGTTGGGTTTCCTGTAATGGCGGACTCAAGCCATTCCATTCTCTACTGGCACTAGGGAAGAAAAAGCTCTTGTAGGACCTAGCCTATGGAGTAAGAAATGTGCCTCTATCATTGTGGATCTAAGTATTTGAGTAGGTTTGGCTGATCTAGTGGAAGGCATGAATTTTTTTAGAACAAAACATTAATGAAGACCAAATTATTTAATAACAAAAACAAAAATATGTCCAGAATTATTTAGCATCATATCCATAAATTAACATTTATTATTGCTTTTATTTAAAGTCTTTACATTTGGTCCTGTTCCTTCACTACCTTCTTTTCATGTAAAAAACTGTTTTATCCTATGTCATGTCTTCCACAAGTAGTGGACTTTAACAAAATGACTCTGAAACAAGCTCAGTCTCTTTCTTTGGCCTTTCACAATAAACAGTAAGTTGGTATATGAGTAGGATACCTTTTATTTCTGGATCAGAGAGTAGAGTTCCTTTTAATTCTGGATCTGAAAGTAGAGTTCCTTTTATTTCTGGATCTGAAAGTAGAGTTCCTTTTATTTCTGGATCTGAGAGTAGAGTTCCTTTTATTTCTGGATCTGAAAGTAGAGTTCCTTTTATTTCTGGATCTGAGAGTGAGTTCCTTTTATTTCTGGATCTGAGAGTAGAGTTCCTTTTATTTCTGGATCTGAGAGTAGAGTTCCTTTTATTTCTGGATCTGAGAGTAGAGTTCCTTTTATTTCTGGATCAGAGAGTAGAGTTCCTTTTAATTCTGGATCTGAAAGTAGAGTTCCTTTTATTTCTGGATCTGAAAGTAGAATTTCTTTTATTACTGGATCTGAAAGTAGAGTTCCTTTTATTTATGGATCTGAGAGTAGAGTTCCTTTTATTTCTGGATCTGAAAGTAGAGTTCCTTTTATTTCTGGATCTGAGAGTAGAGTTCCTTTTATTTCTGGATCTGAGAGTAGAGTTCCTTTTATTTCTGGATCTGAAAGTAGAGTTCCTTTTATTTCTGGATCTGAGAGTGAGTTCCTTTTCTTTCTGGATCTGAAAGTAGAGTTCCTTTTATTTCTGGATCTGAGAGTAGAGTTCCTTTCATTTCTGGATCTGAGAGTAGAGTTCCTTTTATTTCTGGATCTGAGAGTAGAGTTCCTTTTATTTCTGGATCAGAGAGTAGAGTTCCTATTATTTCTGGATCTGAGTGTAGTGTAACTTTTATTTTTATTTCTGGATCTGAGTGTGGTGTACCTTTTATTTGTGGAGCTGAGTGTGGTGTACCTTTTATTTGTGGAGCTGAATGTGGTGTACCTTTTATTTGTGGAGCTGAGTGTGGTGTACCTTTTATTTGTGGAGCTGTGTGTGGTGTACCTTTTATTTGTGGAGCTGAATGTGGTGTACCTTTTATTTGTGGTGCTGAGTGTGGTGTACCTTTTATTTGTGGAGCTGAGTGTGGTGTACCTTTTATTTGTGGAGCTGAGTGTGGTGTACCTTTCAATTTGCTTCTTTGATAGTATCTTAGTGTTCTATTTGGCTAATAGCCAAGTTTCTGTATCAGATGGTAGAAGCTACCAATGCTCAATTTTGCCCATCAGCATTGCCTATTATATTTATCCCGGTTTACTTTTTATATAACTCCCATTATCCCTTCCACCTCAGTTAAAATAAAGACTTGTGTTAAAGTCTTTTTTTATCTTCTTAGATGCTGGCTTGGTGATGACATTGGCTGCCCATCATGGAGTAGCCTTCAGCCCTGATATATATATATATATATATATATATATATATATATATATATATATATATATATTTATGTATTTATGTATATACAAGGAGGTATTGTAATTTCAATGTTTTTATTTTACATTTATTTGGCTTAAAATTCTCAGAAAAATTTTTTTTTTAAATTTTTGTCCTTGTTGGGGACATTGTGTGAGGAGTGTTTAGCATTCATGTCACCAAGGTTACATTCAATTATTGGGACATGAATTAAAAGTTGATTTTTTTTAATATATAAAACCTAAACATAGAATGGAAAAAAAAATTTAAAAAAAAGTATTTCTGAGAATTTTAAGCCAAATAAATGTAAAATAAAAACATTGAAATTACAATACCTCCTTTGTACAACTTATAGAGTGATTGTTTTTTTCTTATTTACCTAATGAATGCTAGATTTAAAAAAAAAACAATGGAACTTATTTTTTTTTTACTCCTTATGAAAACATGTCAAACAAATAAAAGAAGCCGGTCTTCTAAAAAAAGTTTTGTTTTCTTATTATGAGCATTCCTTTTTGATTGAAAGTAATTATTACTTATTGGTTTAATGAAAGCATTCCCAATTTACTTAATGCTAACAATCTATATATACTGACTGAAAGAGTTAACTATAATAAACTTATTTGAATTACAAACTCATACAATTCTATTAATGATGACTAGAAAATGTTTAGCAAACAATTCATTATTGGTTGACTATTTCAGCTTTGTCCTTCAACCAGTATCAATGTGTGTGACTCCCAAGTGGTCTCTCTAGTGTGTACAAGCATTGGAGCAGAAAACAAGATGGAGAAGGCTCAGTCCACTCCTAAAAGCAGCACACTATAATGAATACACGGGTGTTTGTGTACAACTTTTTGAATTTTTCACTCACATCTGATCTACTTTAGTCTCATGATGGGCAGCAAAAACTTAAGGCTTTAACTGACTGAGTCAAGTCTTAGGCCCTGAATAGTTTCATGTAGTCTGGGCGTCATCATCAAGTTCAAAGTTAAAATATGGACAGTTGTCAGTAAACCCTCGCCAGAGGTCATTTCTGGCTGGAAAGTTGTTTTATAGAATGTAAGTACTACGAAATGGCAAATATTCTAATGAAAAATCCTTTATATTAATAATTTGATTGGTAAAGCGCAGTTCTACTAACTGATGCCTTTTCTTAATGATGACAATATAATGTTGATTGTTAGGTAATGCTTGTGGTTGAAGCTTTAGCAAATATGAGTTTATCTTTTTGACATTTTTTAAATAGCATTTACAAGTGTTGTATTTTACAGTGTTATCATAGTTGTTTGTTTTAAACATTTGACTTGTTCAATAGTGTGTAAAATCACTTACATTGTAACACCTTATTGTGTTCAAAACATAAATTTGATGCCACATTGTGTTCTAAACATTGAAAGGCATTTTTTGTTATACAAGTCCTACAAAAAAAATATTTTTTTTAATTTAAACATTGTAGTATTCAGTACTGTGGAGTTCATTCTGTATGTTGAAGTACTTTCACATAGACTTTGACTGTTTTTATCAAAAGTATTAATTTTTTTGTTATTTGTATGCATATCTACTTTCTCTTGTATGTTTTGGCAATAACCCATTTATGCCAAGTGATCCATTATTGGAACACCGACCCCCTTGGTACTTATTTATATCCTACTTTTCAAGTCCACCACGGGAATGTGCTTTTTTTATTCAAATAAGCTTACATGGGATACCCCTTACATACAGTGGTAGTCACAGCATTACAGAGATTGGTGTTCTGCAACCTTGTAAAAAAGAAAAATCACAAAATTATTGGAAAACAACGGCTCCATCAGATCTACATCACGTCATCGTGAAGTTGGCGACTGCTGTCAATCAAAACAAGAACAGAGCGGTACAAAAAACTCGTTCGTACCTCACTCGGTCAGACTCTATCAAGGCCACCCTTCGATCAAAAAACATGAAAAAGACCAAGATGTCTGTGTGTAGTCGCTGAATGAACACTATGTTTTATCTGTTGTATTTATGTTTCTGTTGGTGTTGTCTTTATATGAGAAAAGAGTCTTTGTAATCACAACACATTGTGACATTTCCATAAGGATCAATAAAGCAGACTTAGTCTTTGTCTAAAACGGCATTGTTAGCTTATTACAAAAGACAAATGTATTTTCTAATACAAAATCTTAATTTTGACATTATGCTTATCCCTACCCAGCTAGGCCCCTCGCCATCCATTTCACAGAGGGTCCAGCAATTGTTATGACCCTAAGAATTTAATATTTGGCCTGCATGCATAAAAACAGCACGAAAATATGCAGATATGAGTGCCGTGACTTTCACCTTATGTAGGCCAATCAATTTTTCCTTCTATTTTTACTGTTTGAAAAATAAAATTCTTACCTTAAAGAGATATTAATCCATAATAATTCATATTTGTAACAATAATATATGGAAAAAAGAAAAGAATAAATATATCCAAACAATAAAAGAAATACACTTTAGAAACACTAACTGATGCGGATCATATCACATCTGCTTGCACAAGAACTAGCGACGAAGGTGAATCATTTTGAGAGACAGGAGTAGAGCCCGACGTAACACAGTTTGAGACTTTCGGTTAACGAAAGGTTATGACACACTTGCTTTACTTGGCCAATCGTGTAGGATTATTGCCATGCATGTTTCGTTATAGCCAGCACTTGGCCTTATAAGCAGAAAGATTATGATTACTAAGAAAAGAACGACAGTCAAGCGCACAAACTGCGCACTGATTATTATTATTATTATTATACAGTCTAATAGTTATAAGGCATTCGAAGACTAATTCTTATTTCAATCATATTCTTGTAAACCAGTGATTACCAAAATATGGCCCGGGGGCCAGATCCGGCAAACAAAGTGTTTTTCATTCGGCCCGCCAAAAAAAGCAAGACAGAAAATCCCACTCCACCCCCCCCCCCCCGAAATGTTCAAAATGTATCTTTAGCTACGTTAGGGCCCTCAATTTTTTTTTCTAATGGATTACTATCAAGGCAATTAACATTTGTTCGTTCATGAAATCATCATCATCATCACTCCTTTGAGTTCCTCATAGAACATAGGGCCTCGACAAAACACGCCACTCTCCACGGTCTCTTGCTAGCTGTTTTATGGTTTCCCAGTTCTTCCCGGTCTTCTCTGCTTCTTTAAGTAGACTGCGTCGCCGTGTTCTTTTTGGTCCTCCTCTGCGTCTTGTTCCCTGGGGGATCCACTCTAAGGCCTGTCTAGCTCTGTTGTTGGTATCTTTTCTAAGGGTGTAACCAATTCATCTCCACTTCCTCTCTAAGATCTGCACTTCTATATTTTTCTGTCCACTCATCTCCCTCAGTTTTAAGTTTTCTACTTGTTATACCAGTAATTTTTTAGGATATTTCTCAGGCATCTGTTGATGAAGGTCTGTATTTTTATTGTTGTGGGTTCAGTTGTTCTCCATATTTCAGAATCATACAGTAGGACAGCCTTGACTTTAGAGTTAAAGATTCTTAGCTTATTCTTGTTTGAGATGTGAGGAGATTTCCAGGTTGGTTTTAGCTGTGTAAATGTCTGAGGCGCTAGATTTATATGGCGTTTACTGTCTTCATCCGTTCCACCTGATATACTGACTACACTCCCAAGGTGTATAAAATTTTCTTCTTGGTCTATTGTCTGAGGATCATGAAATGGGAATATAGAATCTACTTGGAAAAGTGAACAGATCTTTACTTTCTTGTAGAACATGATACCATTGCTATTAAAACAAGAATAACAAAATATAAACATAACTTACTCCATTTGTTTTAAGTGTAAAGAGGAAAAAAAGTAAATATCTCAATAAATCCATATAAGTACTAGATCATTGGGTTTGAAATTTAAAAAACATTTTAATCTTATCAACTCTATCTTTATTTTTTGTACTAATAGTATTTCGGCTGTATTTTTCAAATATATATTTAAAAAAAATATTTAAAGCTTATGTCAAAAGCTTTCACTGCTCTAGTCATGTTTTTTATTTAATTTGTTGCTATTAACAAACAATTACATGTAATTGTCACAAACCACCTCACTTCATATTCTTGGCTCTTTTCATCTAGCAATGATTCTCACGTTTGGTGCGAGTAGTTACTTTAAATAATAACTCATTACTTTAAACTAATATTACTTTACAGCGTCTTAACTTATTCACAACATCAAAATGACAACATATATATAAACCTCGTGAAGTCAACTCTCAACTAAAACTAATATTTAATATTGTATTAAAGGCATCAATGGCCTCTTTAAAATCAAGTAATAAATGTAATAAGTGATTGATTCATCAAATACTCTATGACTGCTGAATGATAAAATACTACAATAGAAATACATGTAGAATGAATAGCATAAAACAACAAAAGAAATAAATAGTCTTTCACATATGCTCAGCCAGACCAACTAGTTCCCTCCTCAATGCACGCCCCAGGATCCAACATCACAAGGCTACATAAGTTTAACTTATGTTGTCTATCTGTCATTTGTGTAGACCATCGTCTGTCGCTCATTTTCTAGCTTCTACCTTCTGTCATTTGTGTAGACCATCGTCTGTCGCTCATTTTCTAACTTCTACCTTCTGTCATTTTGTGTAGACCATCGTCTGTCGCTCATTTTCTAACTTCTACCTTCTGTCATTTGTGTAGACCATTGTCTGTCGCTAATTTTTTCTAACTTCTACCTTCTGTCATTTGTGTAGACCATCGTCTGTCACTCATTTTCTAACTTCTACCTTCTGTCATTTGTGTAGACCATCGTCTGTCGCTCATTTTCTAACTTCTACCTTCTGTCGCCAATGATTTACATCTTAAACTACTCAGGCTATCTCTACTGACTTCACGGACTCTCAAGACTGTCACTGACTCAAACACTGTCACCGACTCAGACTGTCGCCAAGACTGTCACTCTAAAAAAAAGAAATAACCAGAATATTGCTAACTGTCACAAATGTGTGTGTGTGTGTGTGAGCAAAGTTAATTATTTTGTAAGGTGTTTCCACGGCTCACAAACAGACTTGACAGAGTACAGACAAAGTGTAGGAATAGTGTGACACTAAGATTTATACCTCGTTCTTGATACCCGTAGGACGGGACAGACACAGAAGATCTAGTAGCGTTAGTTCAGGCATGGGTTAGGGTCTCAGCCTATACAGAGTACAGATAGTAAAAACAAACAAACTTGTCAAGGATTGGATAAAGATGCACAAGTAACCAAAAACAAGAAAATCTATTTAAAAAAATCACTTTATTTTTAAATCACAAAACTTAAACGAAGTGTATTAATTAGTTTGCATCAGTCATGTCGTTACATTTGTAATAGATCTAGACTAACAATAACAATGCCCATCATTTAAGTAGAGCTTTATAAAGGCACCTCTGTCACGACATTTTCCTTCAAGCTCGCAAAAAAAAAAAAATTGCCTTTCGCATGTGGTCGTCCCCAGTGTCATCACGATGGTGACGGGTTTGAAACCTGCATGCACTCATATCACTTCATTTCTAAAAGCATGTCCGAAAAAGTTTGCAACAACACTTGAAGGAGGCTGTAGTGGCTGAGTGGTACAGCGCTCGGCTTCCGAACTGAGGGTTACGGGTTAGAATCCTTGGATTTTGAATTTCAGGATTTTAGGGCGCCTGTAAGTCCACCCAGCTCTAATGTGCACTTGGCATTAGTTTGGGAAATGTAAAGACGGTTGTTCGTTGTGCTGGCCGCATGTCCGCATGACACTCTTGCCAACTTTAATAATCTCCTCAGGCCCTTACTTGATGGGAGGTCCCAAATGAGTGTCCGAAATTTGTTTTTACATGAACTATTACGCCATTTATCTCATTTCATGATGGTGAATGTCAAAATGCAGAGGCCTCTAAAGAGGTCAATCACCCGGCCATCAACATTCCTAACTACGCCACTTAAAGATGTAAATATTTACAAATATGGAGTAACATCTGAAACATAAAAAACATTTTAAAGTCTACTCTAAAGTAAAAGTTAGCACAACGCTGTTGGAAGGCAAATGAAAAGCACTGTAGTTAAGCTGGTCTGATTGCTGAACGACAATATAATTATTTCCGTGACATAGATCCTTATTACCATACATGTTTTATTTTTGAACAAATAACAGATTTGCTACTGACTACTGTCATAAAAGGGAAACTACTGTACGCTTTGAAATTTTGTAATCAAACTACAGTTTCATCCGGTAAGTTCTCTCAGTTAGTGGGATTGAGATGATTGTGCAATGTATTTAGTTATAAAACGTTTATCTGTCAATCTTATGGTGTTTGGAGGGGCGGTGGCTAAGTGATAAATTTCTTTGCTTCTCAGGTTCGAATCCTGAAATTTTGAATCATAAATCTGGAATCTTAAAGCCACCTCTAAGTCCACCCAACTCTAATGGATAGGTCTACTTAATGTTTGTTGAGAAAGGTAAAGTTGGTTGGTTGTTGTGCTAAACACTTGACCCCCTCGTTAACCCTGACTGCAGAAACTGATGGCCTTTACATGATCTGCCCTATAGACCATAAGGTCTGAAAGGGAACTTTACTTTTACACACTTCTGCTTAACACAACACATAAAAATCCCTTTTTTTAACGTTCGCTAGTCAACTAATAACGTTGATACAGTATGTCCAGATAAGAAGTACCGGCCTAAGGCAGATTTAATCGATTTTTCAGATTTAGCCCACCACCTGACAGAGACCTAAAATAAGCCATGGCTTTTGTCATATGCCTTTAAAGATGTAGGACTTAAAGGTTTAACATATTTAGTGTATCGTACGATGGGCATAACTTAAATTACCCACTGGCACCTATAACATTTAAGATGCTTCCTCTACATAAATGTTGATAAAATGATGGCATTAATAGTACAATTTGTTATTGTAAAAAAATAGAAGATGGGACTCGTAAGCATTAATTAAATTGGAACCCGCACTTTGTAAGGCTGGCCCTGCGAATAAGGAACTACATTTTGCACCGTTCGGATCTAGCCTTGATTAATAGAAGGGGTCCACTTGAAGTAGTTATAATAGAGCGGGTGGTTGTTGTCTTCTAAGATTTTTCCGACATTGCTAAGATAGTTTTGTCTTGTGACGAGATGAAGCTAAGGAGAGATAGCGCTGCCACTTGCGTAACATTCTTCAAAAGAAGCCTTCGATAGGAAGTTTTACCTTTAAAAAAAGTTTATTTAAATATGGTAGCGAGGTGTGTGGTAGTTTTGTGTGTGGTAGTGTTGTGTATGATATTGTTATGTGTGGTAGTGTAGTGTGTGGTAGTGTTATGTGTAGTAGTGTTATGTGTGGTAGTGTTATGTGTGGTAGTGTTATGTGTTTTAATGTTGTTAGTGGTTGTGCTATGTGTGGTAGTGTCGTGTGTGGTAGTGTTGTGTGTCGTAATGTCTTTGTGGTCGTGATATGTGTGGTTGGGTCGTGTGTGGTTGTATTTTGTATGGTAGTGTTGTGTGTGGTGGTTTTTTGTATGATAGTATGTATTAGGTAGTCTAAGGGGCACACAAATTTTAGATGAAATGTTGCCTTCTTATGTTATCAGATTTGACATTGCCGCACTGTAGAAATTATTTAGGATTGTCATATGTAGTTTAAAGCTGTTAAGTTTGTATACTCTAAATAGCCGCTGTGTGACATTCTTTGCCATAGTTTCAATATGGTCTTCCTATGAAAGTTTGTTGTACTCACAGGAAGACAATAAAGTCTACTTATTAAAGTAGAGATATGATCTCAGCTTATCTTAAAATAATTCAAGCAGCAATTCTGTCAATTGACAAGTAATTTTTCTAGCCGAGTAGTGATGTATTCAAAATTTAACTTAAACCTGTCAGCCAAGTATTGATGTATTCACAGTTAATCCTGTTAGCAAAGTAGTAAGGTAATCACAGGTAATCCTGCAAACAAAGTAGAAAGGCATTCACAGGTAATCCTGCTTTTCTAGTAATCCGAGGAATGATACATTTAATTAAGTACATGAATCTGATTTGTCAGCTGGTAAACTAACCTTCGAACTAACTATAAAGAGTTGATCTTGCTTTGACCACTTGGTAATGCTCCTACATCTGCGACTATGACTTAATAATTGATGAACTCCTGCGGGTATATTACAATGAACAGTGTATTTGATCATGAACTATATACAACTTCTCTATAACATTCACTGCCAAACAGTATCATATGGTATGGTCGCGGATGCATTTACATGTTTCTCTTTTGTGTTGGTGTACATGAAAGTATAATTTGAATAAACAAAAACAAAAAAGATGTATTAAAAATCTTCTATTGGGGGGAGGTTTAAGCCCTTTATTTTTTTTTTAAATGGAAACAAATTTAAACTTATCTAATCTTAAATAAAAACAAGTGAAGGATTCCGCTAAATTCTTCGAAAATGGGAAGTGTTCCAGTTGAAAAGTTTGAGAAACATTGATTTAATCTATACCATGTCCTGTATTGAGAAACATCGATCTAATCTATACAATGTGATGTATTGAGAAACATTGATCTATTCTATACCATGTGATGTAATGAGAAACATTGATCTATTCTATACCATGTGATGTATTGAGAAACATTGATCTATTCTATACCATGTGATGTATTGAGAAACATTGATCTATTCTATACCATGTGATGTATTGAGAAACATTGATCTATTTTATACCATGTGATGTATATAGAAACATTGATCTATTCTATACAATGTGATGTATTGAGAAACATTGATCTATTCTATACAATGTGATGTATTGAGAAACATTGATCTATTCTATACAATGTGATGTATTGAGAAACATTGATCTATTTTATACCATGTGATGTATTGAGAAACATTGATCTATTCTATACAATGTGATGTATTGAGAAACATTGATCTATTCTATACCATGTGATGTATTGAGAAACATTGATCTATTCTATACCAAATACATCTGTTGTTAAGGATGACGACCACATTTCACGAAGATGTGATGCAGCCATCTCATTAGCCAACCGCCTTTATTTTCCAAACCGATTTCAGATACCGATTAGAGGTGGGTGGTCTAATTTAAAATCAAAGAGTCCGAGACACCTTGATTGAGAAGAGAAGCGTTATACTTACTCATCCACCAGGACATTAAAATGAATGTTTAGTTGAAATATACTTCCTCAAATGTTTTTTTTTTCAATAGACAACTAGAATACATTTTAATAAAACATAAGCATCAGAACTATGGATGTTTCGTGACTTTGATGGTATTGTGTTCTTGAAAAGCTTAACTACTTTTTGTTTGATTTATAAGTTCAAGTCTACTATCTGTTGGAGCATCAAGCCATCTGTTTCTAGCTTGATGTTTGTATTTTGTTAAAACAATATCAACACAAATCTTCTTCTCACATCACTAGGTTGTCGGAAAGAGAAGTAAAAAAAACACGAGACAGTTTTGAAATAGTTACTTTCATTTCAGACAAAACTTCACCAAAGATCATTTCATGGTTGATATTTGTTTTAAAGTAGAGTCAGAATCTAGATCAGTTCAAAGGTCATAATGATGACCAAGTAGAGCCAGTAAAATAAATGTTTTTCTTTCAGATACTTAGGTTTTGTTCATGTGCTGGCCTACAAAATGATGTTCCGAAAGCTCACGCAACCCCTATTCAAGCCTCGCGGAACCCAAGTCTCAGTATAAAGATACAGGCCGTGACTGATCCTTTAATTTCTCTTTTGTCTACGCCATGCTTCAGATAGTTGAAAGACCTTAGGTTTACAAATACAAGACTAAAAGTTACAAACATATGTTTGAAACAGAGGTAGAAAGGTTTACTTACAAACATATTGACAACAATATTATTGTATAAAATGTCAAAAAAACAAAAAAATATAATGTGTAACAGAAATATAGATATAGCACCAACTGGCCTCGCCGCGCTCGTTTACATAATTTCTAAAGGAAGTATATATACCCGAAGTCATTTTGGAAATATTTTTGTAATTAGATTAAATGAACTGTTGAGTACAGACTATTAATCTGAAGAGTTGCTTTTACGTTCTGTTAGTCCTCAATGTAATTGTAGAAAGCAATTAGAATAAAAGTCTTTTAAGTTCTCTTACAGTCTAAACAAATCACAGCTCACTTCATGTCGGTTTAGATTGCATCTTTTGAGTAAGACTATTGGGCTATTATTGGCTTGGAAGAAAGTCTTTGCAGTTTAACTTATAAACTGGTTACGTTCTGACAATTAATATTGCAATTATTATATTCATTATGCCTTTAGTACGAAGCATCAAGTGAAGTACAATCTCTACGTTATAGGGTAAAACGTGCATTTTGTAACAAAGTAAAATAGCGCATTTTTTGTTCTAAAAACATCGCGTTAGTATTCTAAAGAAGCTTTTATTGTGGGGGCATCTCTGTTACTTGTCCATCTTTCAGCTCACTAAAAAAAAGATTGCCCCATACGGGATAAATGCCCTGTCCTTCGTGACTGTCGGACTATAAGAAGTTCGTACCATTTCGCAACAATATCGCTGTTTCTAGTGCGGTCTAGCCACCGTTTATCCATGATGGTGTGCAAGTATTTTTGGTGAAGGCGTTCAAGAAGTCTTAGTTACTAATTATAAAGTACCCATGTCTCAGATCTGCCTGGTAGATACTTATTTTTAAAGGTAGGCGGAGTGATTTATTTTGCCTCACTCTCGCTTGGAGGCGTTCAAAAGCATGACTATTTCTGATCACACATTAATAAACAATCTCCCTTTAAAGCAATACGTCATTTAAAAACTATGCTTCCCAGATATGTGTGAAGTTGTCTACCACGTTAAGGGATGTCCATGTGCGGTGATCTTTAGGGCTGAGTAGGTTTTATTGGGAGAAGTAATGAAATTAAAATGTGCCGATGTTTGATTAGTTATGGTGTTCTAAGTGCCTTATAAATTGTTGACACTTTAATTGCGTAGAGCAGTGAAGATACGTTTTACTTTGTTGTTTAATTTGATGGTGACCTCCAGCTGTCTCGTTCTGAGGCCGCATGTCAGCTAAGGCAAGTTTGAGCCTAAGCTGGTCTTTTAAGCGTTTCGATGTTACGTCGACCACTTTTTTAGCTCACCAAAAAAAGACTGCCTTTGGCATGCGTTTGTCTGAGATTCGTCTCCCATACAGTATACTCTATGTCCAGCGTAACTATCGGACTTAAAGAATTCCCTCTGTACAAAGGCCACGATACACATTTGAGACAAAAAGAAAATCTGCAGACGACGAAAAGAAAATCTAAATCGACCACCTGCGGACAATGGTTGTGCTTGACCTGGTTGTGGCAAAATATGTAGGTCACTGCTGGGGCTGCGTATCCACGGAAAATGCTGCAATCTTTATTAATCTTCGGACAAGCCTTATTATTATTATTATTTTGGTGGTGAATTATTACCATGTGTTCATGTTTCGGTGTCTACTGTCCCATACCAAAACAAAGGAAATGGTCATAACACAGCTTCTCTACGCCTTACTTGCTCACACTGAACATGATATCTAGCTAGCGGTCAACGAATTTGTGTATGCTGCAGCCTTTTTTGATTTAACTATAAACCTCGGTAAAAAGCTTGGGCATGTAGGGGGGGGGGGCGAACATATTGTTTGGCGTAACAGAGGTAATCCACGGAAAGTTTCTTCAGAAAAATAATGAAATGATTGAAGTCAATTAAGAAAAATGCGCTATTTTACTTGTCACAAAGTGCCTGTTTTACCCTATAACGTAGAGATTTGCGTCACTTGATGTTTTATACTAAAGTCATAATGAGTATTCTAATATCATAATTAAATGTTTAAATGTAACCATCTGAAAAGTTACACTGCAAAGACTTTGTTCCAAGCCAATAATAGTAGGCCAACAATGATTTTACTCAAAAAAATGGATTGTAAAACTATAAGATGGACTTGAGCTGTGGTTGTCTAAACTGTATTAGAACTTAAGAGACTTTATATTTAATCGCCATGTACAATTACATTTAGAACTAACAGAACACTAAAGCAACTCTTCAGATTTGTAGTCTTTATCTGATCGTTCATTTTCGTAATAAAAAAAGATATACTCTCAAAGTGACTTCGGGTACATTGTGTCATTGTTAATATTATTTAACCGAGCGAGACTCGGCAACCTGATATTATTAACATAGATAGATTCATATTATATTCATATAATGGATACAAACTTTGTCATGAACTAATCCTATTAGATTAAGATTGAGAATCTCACCAATTCAATTAAACTACTTACTGATTAGTCGTGAGGAAGAAATGAGTAATATTAACTGGTTACTCATGACAGAAACTGTAGTTTGATTACAAAACTTCAAAGCGTAGAGTAGTTTCCCTTTTATGACAGTAGCAAGTCGGTTGTCTGTTCATTTAGTTGTATTTTGATAAGAATCTAGTTCACGAAAAAAGTCTAGTGTATTTTCGTGGCAATCAGACCAGCTGAACTACACGCGATTTTTTTTTTTGCCTTCAAACAGCTAACTTTTATTTCAGAGGATACTAATGTATTGAATCCATTTTGTTTGTATGTAATCTTCTCTTGTTAAAAAATGTCTTTAATTTATAAGATAAGAGAACTAAGACAACAGCAGTGGCACAGACCAACGTCAGAAATATTACAAGAACTTTGTTCTAAGAGTGCAGTCACGTGATGTGTCTCGTATACGTATATCTCGTGTACGTTCTTGTTGTGTCCATTCACGTCACCAACGTCCACTTGTCCAGAGGACAGCAGCTGTAAGTAGCAGAAGAAGCCAGTCCATTCTTTTAACTTATCCAGCCGATTTATTCTTTATGCTCCCTTCACTGTACCTTGAAGTATGACTTTTGATAGTGAGTCGTGTCTTGCAATAGGACCAAACGTAGCTGTCATCTCTTCACTGTACCTTGAAGTATGACTTTTGATAGTGAGTCGTGTCTTGCAATAGGACCAAACGTAGCTGTCATCTCTTCACTGTACCTTGAAGTATGACTTTTGATAGTGAGTCGTGTCTTGCAATAGGACCAAACGTAGCTGTCATCTCTTCACTGTACCTTGAAGTATGACTTTTGATAGTGAGTCGTGTCTTGCAATAGGACCAAACGTAGCTGTCATCTCTTCACTGTACCTTGAAGTATGACTTTTGATAGTGAGTCGTGTCTTGCAATAGGACCAAACGTAGCTGTCATCTCTTCACTGTACCTTGAAGTATGACTTTTGATAGTGAGTCGTGTCTTGCAATAGGACCAAACGTAGCTGTCATCTCTTCACTGTACCTTGAAGTATGACTTTTGATAGTGAGTCGTGTCTTGCAATAGGACCAAACGTAGCTGTCATCTCTTCACTGTACCTTGAAGTATGACTTTTGATAGTGAGTCGTGTCTTGCAATAGGACCAAACGTAGCTGTCATCTCTTCACTGTACCTTGAAGTATGACTTTTGATAGTGAGTCGTGTCTTGCAATAGGACCAAACGTAGCTGTCATCTCTTCACTGTACCTTGAAGTATGACTTTTGATAGTGAGTCGTGTCTTGCAATAGGACCAAACGTAGCTGTCATCTCTTCACTGTACCTTGAAGTATGACTTTTGATAGTGAGTCGTGTCTTGCAATAGGACCAAACGTAGCTGTCATCTCTTCACTGTACCTTGAAGTATGACTTTTGATAGTGAGTCGTGTCTTGCAATAGGACCAAACGTAGCTGTCATCTCTTCACTGTACCTTGAAGTATGACTTTTGATAGTGAGTCGTGTCTTGCAATAGGACCAAACGTAGCTGTCATCTCTTCACTGTACCTTGAAGTATGACTTTTGATAGTGAGTCGTGTCTTGCAATAGGACCAAACGTAGCTGTCATCTCTTCACTGTACCTTGAAGTATGACTTTTGATAGTGAGTCGTGTCTTGCAATAGGACCAAACGTAGCTGTCATCTCTTCACTGTACCTTGAAGTATGACTTTTGATAGTGAGTCGTGTCTTGCTATAGGACCAAACGTAGCTTTCATCTCTTCTTAGTACGGACTTCCTACTTTTGCAATTACCAATAAAAGTAAACCACACCTCCTCCTCTCCTATAAAAAGAATTTAATCAATAAAAGGAAAAGTATTTTTTATGGGAATGGAAAATTCCTTTTTCTAACGTAATGGGACACTCCTGGCCGAGCACCTTTGGTCCCTATAGTGGGACTTCATAGTCTATCTGTTAGGTTTTTATCTTTGGAATGATTTAATCATGTCATGTCATACTAACTATGAAATGTTTATGGACATATACGTAGATAATCAAAACAGTTATTACCTTATTCTGTGTAACTAGCTGATAATCTATTTTACTTTGGATATGGAAACCCTATTTTATGTTTTTAAACCTGAAGTCCTCCAAGAAACTAGATCTATATCAACTTTTTTCCTATCATTAAAGTAAATAAAACCATAACTCTGAAATTCATAATTATAAAATGCAACAATGAAACATAGTTAAGGTTGTTAGTTTTCTTAAGAGAATACAGTTCAACAAGTAAATATTGGAACAACAAAGGTAATACACGAGAGGACAATTACACTATCAAGTGGAAGTAGAATCTTAATATTTACACAAGATTACTTCCCTTTTCCCTGTTCATCTCAGACGACTTCCTGGCAATAGACAAGAACATGTTAACTACTGTTACATTTTATTTTCTATGCAAGTTTATATACACATGTTTAAATTGTATACTCTTGATTATAATTGTAACCTTTTTTTAATATTATTACAGCTTTGTTTATAAAGCACTGAACTGTTTTTAGAATTTGTTATAGAAGTTCATTTGCTGGCTGGTGGCTAAGTAGTAAAGCGCTTTGGAATTATTTGGACATTTTGATTCATGCCATTATTTGTGGAAAAGTAAAAGCGGTTTGTCGTTGTGCTGGTCACATGACATCCACGTTAACCGTGGGCCACAGAAACAGAAGGTCTTTACATCATCTCCCCCCCATTAATTTCAGAAGTTTAAATTTTAAAGACAAAAATTCTGTCTATCAATTCCATTTAAAAGAATTTATTTATTTATTGTTGCTATTCTAACCCCAAAACACTCATACATTTTTAATGCTGCTTTTCTTAAACTCGGAAGGGGGGGGGGAATTGCTCCTACGTCCTGCCAAACATATTTAGACGTCCTGCCAAACATATTTAGACGTCCTGCCTAACATAGTTAGACGTCCTGCCAAACATATTTAGACGTCCTGCCAAACATATTGAGACATTTTGCCAATTGGAGAGTTCCGGACAACCTTATGCCGGTCAATGTATTTTTTTTTTAAGGAAAAAAAAATATTTTCATTTTAGTTATAAGTCGTGGTATGAATTGTTAGACACTTAGCTTGTATATAGACGCACCATGGTTGACTAACTTGAACGCGACATTTAGCGACGTCACGGACAAATAGGTTTTAGTTTATTTAAATTATTATTAGTTGGTATTAGAAATTTTGGGTGACTACATTATATAGCGTTCAGAGACTCGACTGTGGCCTTTATACGTTAAACTTTATTCAAGTATCTAACGGTCTAGACGTAGTCATTACATCTTGTTAATGTGTAGGTCTTGTTCATAAGTTATTTAAACGCATCTAATACACCAGTACAAGAAACTCAAACATCTTCTGAGACTATATCTAGGTCTAGAGCCCACACGACGAAGTCAGCCGTATTACCGTATAACTGAGTAAATTTAAAGTTGCTTTAATTGTATTGAAGTCTATAAGCGTTGCTTATGTTTTAAACTTAAATCTAATAGAGCTAACATCTAGATTCTAGATGCAGAAGTTAAACTAGATTAGATCTTAAGAGTTCTAAATCAGAATTTTAGCTCTACTGTTAGATCTAGATGTCCATTTATTGAACATAGCAATAAATAATCGCCTTATTATACCTTCCCCGTTGGTCGAATCAGAAATAGCTTTATTTCCTAACAGCTAACGGCTTCGATACCCCAATGAAACAAAAAAAAATGTTTTTATGTTTGAAGTTTAATAATGGAGGTATTTTTTTTTTTTTTTAATATGTTTTTGAAATGTTTTTCTTGTTCATACACTTAAAAGGTTGTTGTTGTTTTTTTTTGTTTTCCATTCAGCACTAGAAGTGTGTGTCACTGCTCTGGTGATTCGATCACAAATAACAAACGGACGATTGTGCGCTAAAGCATTGCTTGAGTGCTCCTGGAATGTCAGCGATAAGCCAGCTCATATTACTATTTGGAGGGATGAACAAAATTACTACTTTGTATGTGACACAAACAGTCTGCCATACAACTGCACGGCATACAGTCTCGTCATACCAGGCAAGTTCAAGAGAGTTTCCTCGAAGACAGGCGCCATTACTATGACTTTAAATAGATTGGAGTGTTCAGACCAAGGAATATATGAATGTCAAATAGTGCGATTAAAGGTTTTGGTTGCAAATACAAGCTACATAGGGCCGGTCCTACAGCTTGCGGGGCCCTATGCAAAACGGATTGCGTGGGGTCTAATTTGGGTTGTGATAAGGATAATAAGTACAAATTTAGAATTGTATTAAAAAATAAAGTCGTCTTTGCATTGTATTTATACTTATACTAAGTACACAAATATTGTCCAATTCACTTTACATTTACTTTACAGTAGATAGTAGTTGTCCAACAAAAAGCCGATACACATTTAGATCTGCCTTTTAGATTTACTATCAACTAGCAAAATGTCGCTTTTTTTTTTCCTCAGAAGTCGAGATAGATTTAGATCTACATATACTAGTATCCCAGTGACTATAAAAGTAAATTAAGTAACAAACAAAAAACAAACAAACAAAAACAAAAAACAAACAAACAAAAACAAAAAACAAACAAACGAAAACAAACAACAAACAAACAAACAACAAACAAACAAAAACGAGGCCTGAATAGGTGCTAAAATAATTAACTAGTAGGCCACCATGTGAATTAATCTCTAACAAAAATTAAAATCCAAGTGTTCCGCTAAATACGTGGTCGAGAGGCGAAGTACGCTTGAACTTGGCTTGGCTACCTATGAAGGGGGATCTAGGCTCGACATTCAACTCGGGCAGAGTTATGTTTACTGAGCCTAAAGGCAGCTAGGAAACAAAATTCTCCCTAATACCCCTTCCCTCCACTGGTCCACAAATGTCAAGACTCATTTCCTCTCTAATATACGTATGTGTATTACTAAATGTACCCAAGTCCTGGGCAATACCATAACGACACATACAACGACATAGTAAAAATTCCGAATGCCAATTCACAGATATATAACACGTTTAATACATTATCTGTACTACAATACAGAATCAGTTCAGACATTTAAAATATCCAATATCAATTAAAAAATATAACAGCTTAATATTCCATAGACTGAATAGTGACAACACAGAAAAATAATTAGAGTCTACACTTAGACTATATCTATATCCAAAAGTCCAACTGTCCTGGACTAGGAACAAAACCATACTGCCCTATTATGAGTTACATTATATTCAACAAAAACATCTCACCAAGTAAAACAATCCAAAACAATAACGGTTTTGAAGTCAACAACCTAAATTGCCCCCCTTCTCCTCTACAGTAAACAGGAGACCCAGGCTGACCAGAACTCAGTCTTACCATAGCTCTCTGAGTATGTTATAAGTATGAAAGCATCTTAATATTTGTATTCTATGTTAATTTTTGTCTGCTAGCTATGGTTCCAATTTGTGTGTGTATGTCTCAAAAATGGGGTATTTGGGAAAAAAGCGTTACATATGCAGGCTCGGAAAACACATTTCAACTCAATTATTATTACAAAGTCGAGCTCCCTTGATAGGTAGTGAAGTAGTTTACCTTTATCTTTACCTATCCCTTGATTGGTTGGGCCGTTGGAGCACCATGCAAGATTCCTCGACCGTTTTCTCCGTTCCTTTCCTTGGAATTGTTAGAACCTATTTCATTGGCAGGCCCGTCCCTTCTTTTATGTTGTCCTCCCATCGCTTTCTCTGTCTGTCTCCTTTTCTTTTCCCTGGTATTGTTCCCTGTAGGAAGGTCTTTATGAGCCCCAGAGATCTTGTAGTATGTAATGAAATGTGTTGATCATAGTAGGTCTGTACGTTAGACCTGTGACGTGGCAGCGAGACCCAGCCCCAGACCACGTGACAGGCCTACTATGACGAATCGTCTAGGTTTATGTCATTCATTAACACTAGAAAAGAAAAGGTAACTCTGCTTAACACATGTGAAAGAATTAAAGAGCTACTCACCTTTGTTCCTTAGGGCTGCCCCTCCCCCGCCTTCCTAGATGAAGCTTGGGCTGCCCCTCCCCCCCTTCCTAGATGAAGCTTGGGCTGCCCCTCCCCCGTCTTTCTAGATGAAGCTTGGGCTGCCCCTCCCCCGCCTTCCTAGATGAAGTTTGGGCTGCCCCTCCCCCGCCTTCCTAGATGGAGCAGGGGTGGGCAACCTTTTTTTGTCTCGAGGGCCGCATTTTTAAAATTTGGAATGGGGGCCGCATATATATAGAGCTCTCTCTATATATATATATTCATAAGTAACTAAGGGAATACAAAAGCAAAAGTAATCATATTGTCAAAGAAACAAAATGATATAATAGATTTGGGCGCGTGTGTGTGTATATACTTATAACTTACAAAAATAAGCTCGCTAACTGTGTACAATGTCTTTTAATTCCTATTTATACTGTATTATGCATTCACTTTTCATTTTTGTCTTACATACAATTGAGGAATTACAAGAGTTAGCCGTTTCTAAAACTAATTAAGATTTTTGTTTTTAAATTGGCTATTGTCGTTTTACATCACAAGAATTCATCACAATTGTACAGTTGTACTTATTGCAAGGTATTTAACTGTTTACACTCGTGTGTAATGTTCCATGACTGTGGATACTTTTTCACATATGTATGTTTACCCAAAAAATGTGAAAGTTTAGCAGCATGGCTTTTGAAATATTGAAATACAGCTTCTGGCACCGTTAAAACTCCCTCGGATGTACTGACTGTCAACTGGATGGTCCTGGGTTCGAACCCAGCCCACCGCGTCCCCTGCGTTCTTCTTGCGGTTTTAATTTGGGCGTCATATAAGTTAATAAATATGTATGTATGTATGTATGTATGTATGTATGTATGTATGTATGTATGTATGTATGTATGTATGTATGTATGTAATGTATGTATGTAAGTTTGTTTATATGTATGTATGTATGTATGTACGTGTGTATGTATGTATATATGTATGCATGTATGTATGCATGTATGTGTGTATGCATGCATGTATGTATGCATGCATGTATGTATGTATACATGTATGTATGCATGTTTGTTTATATGTATGTATGTATGTATGTATGTACGTGTGTATGTATGTATATATGTATGCATGTATGTATGCATGTGTGTGTATGTATATATATATATATATGCATGTATGTATGCATGTGTGTGTATGTATGTATGTATGTATGTATGTATGTGTGTATGCATGCATGCATGTATGTATGTATACATGTATGTATGCATGTGTGTGTGTGTATGTATGTATGTATGTATGGTGTATGCATTTATGTATGCATGTATGTATGTATGCATGTATGTATGTGGGGGCCCTTCGTATGCCTATAATGTCCCACCGAACCCGCGCGAGGGTCCATCACTGCGCGTATGGCCCCCGTTAGGGAACGATTCGATCGGGGGTTGGACGGGTTAGCGAGCCTTTGTTCCATCCCTACCACGTGCAGTGTACAGTCTCTCGACCGTACGTGTGGTAGCCCACTGAAAGCTATGTGTGCTACCGTACTTGGCCTATCCGACTCCTTTGGCGGAGGTTTCCACAGGAGGGCCACGCTGAGGTGACGGGAGCATTCCTCCTGTGATAACTGCATCCTCAAGTCTAGAGCCAATATGAAGATGCTATGCTCAAGGCAGATGTCCTATGTGTTTTTCATGTCCTCTTGTAACAGAAAAAAGTTAAAAAAAAAAAAAAGAAAGTGTTACATAAACTGTTGTAATAAGCTCTCTTCCACCCTCATATACTGCTGAAATACAAAAGAAGTGTGCAGCTGTGGCTGCCTGGTCCTGCGGTTTGCGCGCTGGACTGTCGTTTGGATTTATCGACGGTCAAGGGTTCAAACCCTGCCGGCTCCCATTCCCCGTCGTCCTGCGGGAGGTTTGGACTAGTAAGTCAACTCTGAAGGAACATCCGAAACATGTAAAACAAACAACAAAGTCATAAACAGTATGGCTTATATTTTTTTTTTTATTTACAAATAAAACAAGACAATACAACTCAAATGACATTTATACACAGCATTATGGCGAAACGCTGAGAAAACTTGCACGAATATTACAGATGACGAAAGAACAGACCTGGCAGAAGAAAAGCGCCAGAAATAAAGATCAAGGCAACCGACACACGCTCCAGCTGTAATAACATGCTCAGTGTGCAGCAGAACGTTCCGGGATTATATATAGGTTGTGAGTAGCGCCCCATCCTTTCACTGTTTTTTAGACATCTTATCCAGACAACCGCAAAGAGCATCTCAACTGCTTCTCACCTTGTTGGCCTGTCCACTTATAATGGCGATTCCTTGTACGATTCTAGGAGGATCAAGCCAAGCTCTGCTTGTGTTTCTTCTTTCACATAGACAGAAATTATGAGCCTCCTCACATTCCTCATCTAAATACTCGATCATTTCACATGCTGAATAGTTTATAAAATAATTTTTAGTGATGGGTAAAAAATACTATTTAACTTTAAGTGTATTTACAATGATGCGGGTGAGGTGGCTGAGAAGATAAGCGCTTGGCTTCCTGATCCTGGGGTCTTAGGTTCGGTGAGGACTTCACATTTGAATTTCGAGATTTTTAAGTCGCTCTCTCTAATGGGTATCTGATTTTAGATGGTTAAAGTAAAGGCGGTTGCTGACCACATGACACCCTGTTTGTTAACCGTTGACCATATAACAGCAGACCTTAACATCATCAGCCTTATAGATCGCAATGTTTTAAGGGAACTTTAACTTACAATGATAAGATATAAGTTGTCTGATTAATGTACGTACGGGTGAGTACTTCAAATCTGATAAGTTCCACACATAACAATCAAACGTGTAGTGTTTTTACAAAGTTTATATCATTTCGCTCTTTCTGTCTGGTACAAACTTTGTACCTGTTATTTCTATCACACCAAATCTCAATACAAGCTTAAATTTTGAACAATTATTTCTTGTACCAGACAAAACAAGAATCAATATAAAAAATATCCAATAACTGTCTGATGTTACTCATATATTAAAGGACTATAAAGCCAGGTTGATATTGTCTAGTTATAATATAAATCATAAGAGTATTAACATTTCTAGAAACGACCATTTTTTTTTTTAAAAGCTTATTGTTTAAAGTAAGAAAATCCTTTGTTACAGTTCAGTCAAAGCATTGTTATTTGTTTTAATAGCTAGTTGAGTGCCAAAGACGTGCATAAGACCTAACAACAAAAACATTAACGACAGTTCATTATTGGCTACCTTAAAATGTGGAAGTATCCATTGATGTGTTTATTTTTTACTTTACAACGTGACATGCTGGGTTATTGTTGCCCCACTTTATCGCCAGTTCACACAAAGAGAAAGCTGTTCCCACTTCATCGCCAGTTCACACAAAGAGAAAGCTGTTGCCCACTTCATCGCCAGTTAACACAAAGAGAAAGCTGTTTCACACTTCATCGCCATTGAACACAAAGAGAAAGCTGTTGCCCACTTCATCGCCAGTTAACACAAAGAGAAAGCTGTTGCCCACTTCATCGCAAGTGAACATAAAGAGAAAGCTGTTGCCCACTTCATCGCAAGTGAACATAAAGAGAAAGCTGTTGCCCACTTCATCGCCAGGTCACACAACGAGAAAGCTGTTGCCCACTTCATCGCCAGTTAACACAAAGAGAAAGCTGTTGCCCTCCACTGTGACAAAAAATCAATCTACCAGCTTATTTCCAGGCTACGGTGTTATAAGCTCGCCTTGTTTGAGTGTCTTGTAAGGGTGCATGAAATGAGCTCAATGAAGAACCAATGCAGACTGTTGAATAACTTGAACAAAGTGTAATACGTAAAGGCCACAGTCGAGTCTATCTTTACCTGGAAGAGAAACTCAAAGAGCGCATTGGGAAAGCTTCTTCAACATTTACTAGATTCTTCCCAGGAGTGTGAGAAAATTGAAAGCTCACCCCAGAAACAATGATAGAGGTCTACTGGTGGAGGTCTACTGGTGGGGGTCTACAGGTGGGGGTCTACAGGAGGAGGTATCCTGGTGGAGGTCTACTGGTGGAGGTCTACTGGTGGGGGTCTACAGGAGGAGGTATCCTGGTGGAGGTCCACTGGTGGAGGTCTACAGCTCATGTATCATTTATGTACCATCTGTACGGCAGCGAAGCATGAACCACATATGCGAAGAAGAGTTTAAACTCCACAGTCTGTGTCATTTAACGTCTCAAGAGACAATTTCTTTCTTTGGAAATTTGTTTATAACTTAAGAGGGCATTCCTAACTGCGGTCACGGTTTGGGTCACAGATTGGACATCTGGAATCACTAGTCGCCGCAATATTCTGCCCCTTATCTTCTACTTCTGGTGTGTGTACCATCCTCAAGTCAAATTTATCTAGGACCCTTCCTTCGTGCTTGCATGCTGTGGATCTATCCAGTGCTCCTGCCTTCTATTAGATCACCATACAAAATATCTGTGGGAGTCAGCCTTGTGTTGTCTCCACTGTACTTCGAAAGTAACAAGGCAAGGCTTACTCTGTTTTGTTCAACCTATGTTTTTAACGCGTTTTGCTGATTGTGATATTTCAGTTTAACGGGAATTCTAACTTCTAAATGAAAAGCAATAAAAAGGAAAATACAAACTTTGTGCTGAACGCTGGCTAGACTCTCCTTATTAGAAAGGGAAAAACACAAGAGGAAGCAATTCTGAAAACAAAAAATAAAGAGTTATCCACGCTGAGTTATCCATGCTGTGTTGGTATTGTATGCCTATAACCAAATCTCTCCAGCTCTAATGGGTATAAGACAGGGAAATGTAAAGGAGGTTGGTCTTTTCTGATGTTGTCAAAATACATGTCACATTTTAGGAGTTGAACCTTTCGTTACTGTTAGGTTGGACGCGATTTTCGAAAACGGCTCTAGAAGATTTTAAATCATTCGAAAGTGCATATCTTTAGGAAGAGTTTCTCGTTGGATGCACTGGGAAAACTCTATTGGTAACGTAAACCTTTTTTTAAGTATAAAAACAAAAACTAAAATTTTTCTAGAGGACTAGAAATTTTAAAACTTTAACAAATTTTATATCTTCGGGTATTTCCAGATGTAGGCGCTATTCAAGAGAGATCTTATTAAATTAATGTTTAATAATCATAGATATATATTCTATCTAGATTGGAAATGGAAATCTTTAAATACTAGAAAAAATGTCGTGAATTTTTTTTTTTAAGATGAAACATAGGCGTTGTTTTGTAAAGTAGTTATCAGAAGTAAAGTAGTGTTTTTTTTTTCTCTCCTCTCATAATTATTATGTTACAATTTTTATAAACATAATCTAGAAAGATCTTGGTGATCAATTTATTTAAATATACATAAGATGATTGAAATCAACAGACATGAATTATTGCTAACTAGGATTTTTGAAACATCATCTCAATGGAAACTAACAGGAAATGGCGTGATTTCAAATGTTTTCGTGAATATATAGTTCTGTGATTAATAGCCCATTCTTTAAAAATCCGAGAAATGGTTTTGCATTATTTCTAAACTTTGAAAACTAAAGATTATTACTTTTTTAAGATCGAGAAGTTTAATTTTCCTAGATTTGGGCGACTTCCCTTACAGCTTGAAAAAGAGTTACGTTCATAAATATATATTTGTATATATATATATTGGTCTGTGAATCGATCTATTGCGCATAAGAATTTCTTTCCGATTTCCAGTCTAGATAATATATATATGTATATATATATATATATATATATATATATATATATATATATATATATATATATATATATGTCTATGTTAGGAACATTTTGCACACCATCTTCCAAGTCTAAGAGGCACGGTGGCTGAGTGGTAAAGCATTTGGCTTCTGAAACGAGGATCTCGCATTTGAATCCTGGTGAAGACTGGGGATATTTAGGGCGTCGCTGCGTCTATCCAGCTTTAATGGATACCTGGTAGTTGGCCAAAAGTGGAGGCGGTTGGTCGTTGTGCTGGCAACACGACACCCTATTTAAATGCATGATCTGATAGGGAAATTTTACAATTTTTAAAAATCTACTATGCAGTAAAAAATTAGGATCACTAAATGAGTTATAATCCTAGTTGTTTAGCTCCCAGTATATGTGTTTGTTTTGTCTTAAACATAACTTGCATCGTTTCAATCTATAAGCGCCATTTAAATGATACTACAAATATACAAGGGAGGCGCGGTGGCTGAGCAGTAAAGCGATTGACTTAATTTTTTAATTTCGGAATCTTCGGCAGCCTCTGAGTCCACCCAGCTCTAATGGGTACATGACATTAGTTGGGGAAAGGTAAAGGCTGTCGGTCATTGTGCTGGCCACATAACTCTCTCGTTAACCGTAGGCCAAAGAAACATATGGCTTTTACATCCTCTGCTCTATAGACCACAAGATCTGAAAGGAAACTTTACTTTTTATTTTACAAATAAACATAATACTGACCATTTCAGGATATGCTATAACTCTAACTGCGTCATAATCACTTAATCCTGTGGTATCGTGTAGGTATAATTTCACTTTTTGACCTTTCACTGTGACCTCTGTACTATTTATATCAAACCTATAAAGAAATAAAATTTATTTAAAATGAAGCAATTCTTTTTTTAATCTGGCATTGTGATAATAAACATTAGAGAATGGAATGGGTTGCCTGAATCACCCAGGAAAACAAACGACTTGGCATAGTTTAACTCATTGATTAACTTGTATGACTAGATAGAGAAATGATAGACATATAGATAGAGAAATGATAGACAGATAGATAGACAAATGATAGACAGATAGATAGACAAATGATAGACAGATAGATAGACAAATGATAGACAGATAGGTAGACAAATGATAGACTTATAGATAGACAGATAGATAGACAAATGATAGATAGACACATTATAGACAGATAGATAGACTAATGATAGACAGATAGATAGTTAATGATAGATAGACAAATTATAGACATATATATATACAAATTATAGACAGATAGATAGACAAATGATAGATACATAGACAAATTATAGACAGATAGATAGACAAATGATAGACAGATAGATAGGCAAATGATAGATACATAGACAAATTATAGACAGATAGATATACAGATAGATAGACAAATGAAATGCGTTGGACGTAATTATCTTCTTTGTTGAAATAACGTCATCAGAACTTTAGGTCGAGCGTTAGACTTAGATGTCCATATAATGACCACTACAATAAATAATCGCCTAATTATGCCTTCCACCTTCCTCGCTGGCCGAATCAGAAAATGAGTAATTTCTAGCAGATGAAGGTATCACAGGTTCGATACCAGAATTAAACCAAACATGTTTTAAAAATTATTTTTATTATAATTTTATTATATTTGAAGTTCACTAATGGATGCATTGTCTTTGGTTTTAAATGATATTTTTGTTTTGTTTGATCCTAAGACCGTATGACAAAAAGATGTGTGTGTGTGTGTTAATCACATGAAGACTACAATAGAGAAAGAGGAGGAAAGAGTGAAAGATTAAAAAAAAGAAGAAAGAGAAAGAGAGAGGAAAATATAAATTGTAATATCTTCCACTCACACTGTAGGAACATATTTTAAAGGAAAGACTCCTTCAATGAAAGTTGTCAACAAAGGTGTTTTCCCAACTCCACTGAAATTAAAATCATAATATATGGCCAACACAGCTATTAAAGTAAAGAATAAGCATAAGTACAAGAACAAATATACAAATGATTAAAAAAAACATTATCTATATGGAAGAACTCCACATTTACAACTTTATCTCTCAATAATGTAAATGTTATTTGCATTTCAACATCAAACGTAATAAAAAAAATACTAATAATTCAATCGACAAGTTGTTTAATTGTTAAATTGATTCATGTTTTGTTAGGTGCAACAAATAATTCTGTAAAGTTTCAACTTGATCCGAGAATGGTTGTGTGAGAAATAACGTGTACAATTATCTAAAGGGACACAATCCCACATATTTAGTCACATCTCTTAACAGTAAAGAGGTAGGGTAAAGTTTCCCCTTTCAGACCTTGCGATCTATGGGGCAGATGATGTTAAGGTCATCTGTTTCTTTGGGTGGTTGGTCGTTGTGCTGCCCACATAACACCGTGCTCGTAACTGCTGGCCGTAGAAACAGATGAAATACTGAAATACTAATTTCCTTTTTGGGTCTCAAACAAAATAATTAATTACCATTAATTAATTAACTAAATGTTTAATTCTCTTATTGATTAATGATAGAAAAATAAATACTTTTGTAAAGTTTCAACTTGATGCGAGAATACTTGTGGGAGAAAAAACGTGTTCAAAATGTGTACCAGACAGAAAGACTGACAGACAGAGTTGATATACGCTTTGTAACAACAAACAACTATTTACCTGTCTCCGACTATAACAAACTTCATCTTTCATAAAACTGTAAGATAAAATAGCATCACTTTATTGAGGAAAATTGTACATATTATAAATACGCTATATCAGGAATTTAAGAAATTAGTTACTCCCGATGTGTGATACACAGACTATTATATCAGCAGGTCGCTGATTGAAACAAAGATGTCATCAAAACTATTAAACGAAACTAAAATGTTGTAAGTTAAATTTTGTTATATATAAAAAGCAACTTGATTTACAATTCTATAAAAACAACAACAACTTAAATTAAATCTTATTGCATGCCAACTGAGATACAGAGTTAGTTCTGTTGTTTGGTTTGCATACATTGTGTCAGTTTGGTCTGTGTCACATTTGAGCTGACATCCTGTTGCAGTGTGTATCCTCTCAGCATAAGTGTGTACGTCCACTTTCAAACCTGTGTGTAAAATCTTAGTCAGGGACTGCGGGACTGGAAAGAGCACTCATTTCTCGTTATGCGTGCACATACGCATCTTCATACAGACCGATATTTTAAATCTAGATTCTTTTTTATATGTGTCATATTCTCCAATGTGTATAATGTAACAAAATATATTAAAATATCATTCATGATAGATTAACACTCGTAGAACTTATTAATATTTTTATAAAAGAACGTATGTAAATTATAGAATAAGATAATAATAATAATAATAATAAGGCTAGTCTTAGAGTCCGAAGATTAGTGAGGAATGCAGTATTTCCTGTAGCTGCGCAGTTCCAGCTGTGACCTACAAATTTTGCCACATCCAAGGCAAGCATAACCATTGTCCGCAGGTGGTCGATTTAGATTTTCTTTTTGCCGTCTGGGTTTGTCCTCGGCAGCAGATTTTCTTTTGGTTTCAAATGTATATCCCACGGCCTTCGTGAGTGGCCTCCAGCTGTCCCGTTCTGAGGCCGCATGCAACCAGGTACGACAGTTAGGCTGGGCAGGGCACGTATCCCGTAAGCCAAAGGCATTTTTTTTTTGTGAGCTAAAAGGTGGTCGGCGTAACAGAGGCGCCCTACGGAAACGCTTCAAAGATTAGCTTAGGCGTCAACTTTCCTTGGCTGACATAGAAGAGAGAATAAGATAAGATAGATATGATAAGATCAGGTTAGATTAGACACACCAGTCGTCCGGGGCCGCAGTGGCAGAGTAGTTAATCGCTTGACTTCCAAACCTTAGTTTCTGGATTAGAATCTTGGTGAAGACAAGGATTTTGAATTTCTGGATTTTTAGGACGCCCCCTAGTCCAACCAACTCTAACGGGTACCTGACTAATTGAAGGCGGTTGGTTGCTGTGTTGACCTCATGACACCCTGCTCGTTAAGCGTTGACCAAAGAAATAGACGACCTTAACATTATCTGTCCTCTGGATCGCAAGGTCAGAAAGAGGAAACTGACACCAGTCACCCACACAACAATCGTGCTCTATTTGAAAAAAAAAAGGAGATGGGCTGCTGATTGACAGGTAAACTGGACCACGCTCTGGCGCAGATAATCCTCATGATGTCACGGTGTCGTCTCACCTGGTAACCAGCCCATTGCCGACACTGCGGGGAATCAGATGAGACAGTGACGCACGTCTGTCAAGAGTGACCGAAGAGTATACGAAGACGTATCCAGTAGAACACTTAATTTGTATGGAAGCTATGAGGCACTACGCCAAACAGCAGAGTTCCTTACCAAGGCACTACGGGAGGCCTAGGTCTCCCTGCCTTGTCACTAATTGGAGTTCATCTCAGGTAACCAGGCTCACTTTAATTTTTGTTTTTAACTTAATTTGTTTTTTCTAGAAGATAATAAGCCTTAATTTAAAACAGATATTTTTATTTATTTATTTAAAACAACAACAAGAAGAAATAACATGAAATAAAAGGAAATATGATTGTGTGGAAATGATGGCATGTGTTTGTCAGTCTACAACCTCATATCGAAAAGTGGCGCCTGGTAAAAATAAATTAAAAAAAAGGTCCAATTGCTGTATCAATCCTTCTTTTAATGTCTTCATTAGTGATGCGATGTATCTACAACCTAAACATGTAGAACTAAGGAATGTGTCTTTATTTCATTTGGATGTGTGTTTGTCAATTAGAGTTTAGTGTTATATTGTAGCTGTGTTGTTTATTATCTGCGTGTGCCCAGCGTGTAAACAAACAGACCGTCCATTAGCTCGTTTATTATCAGACCGTTCGTTCTATAGAGCACCTGTCTCTTTGGCTTACGTTTAACGAGGGTGTCACGTGGCCAGCACAACGACCAACCGCCTTTACGTTTTCCAAACTAATGTCACATACCTATCAAAGCTGGGTGGACTCAGAGGCGTCCTAAAGATCATCACAAATACAAAATCTTCAGTTGGATTCGAACGCGAGACCACCTGGTTCGGAAGCCAAGCTCTTTACCATTCAGCCACTGCACCTTCATTATATACTTTAATCTTGCTGAATTCAGCCACTGCACCTTCATTATATACTTTAATCTTGCTGAATTCAGCCACTACACCTTCATTATATACTTTAATCTTGCTGAATTCAGCCACTACACCTTCATTATATACTTTAATCTTGCTGAATTCAGCCACTACACCTTCATTATATACTTTAATCTTGCTGAATTCAGCCACTACACCTTCATTATATACTTTAATCTTGCTGAATTCAGCCACTACACCTTCATTATATACTTTAATCTTGCTGAATTCAGCCACTACACCTTCATTATATACTTTAATCTTGCTGAATTCAGCCACTGCACCTTCATTATATACTTTAATCTTGCTGAATTCAGCCACTACACCTTCATTATATACTTTAATCTTGCTGAATTCAGCCACTACACCTTCATTATATACTTTAATCTTGCTGAATTCAGCCACTACACCTTCATTATATACTTTAATCTTGCTGAATTCAGCCACTACACCTTCATTATATACTTTAATCTTGCTGAATTCAGCCACTACACCTTCATTATATACTTTAATCTTGCTGAATTCAGCCACTACACCTTCATTATATACTTTAATCTTGCTGAATTCAGCCACTGCACCTTTATTATATACTTTAATCTTGCTGAATTCAGCCACTACACCTTCATTATATACTTTAATCTTGCTGAATTCAGCCACTGCACCTTTATTATATACTTTAATCTTGCTGAATTCAGCCACTACACCTTCATTATATACTTTAATCTTGCTGAATTCAGCCACTACACCTTCATTATATACTTTAATCTTGCTGAATTCAGCCACTACACCTTCATTATATACTTTAATCTTGCTGAATTCAGCCAAATAATAACCATTGTGTTTCCATAATAATACTAAGGCTTGCCTTCGAGTCCGAAGATTAATGAGGAATGCAGTATTTCTCGTGGCTACGCAGGCCCCCAGCTGTGACCTACATATCAGTATTAAATAAACAGTCGTTGTTGAAGAAAGCTAAGAAAAATGTCATTCTAAGAGTGTTATTTCATTACAATTTATTTCACAAGATTAGGTGTTTTGATTAGTGTTGGAGTTCTTTATCTGCAATGGGTAAATTGTTCAGACCGAAAGAGTTTGACATTATCCAAATGCTCCGATCCTCCTCTGTCCTCGGAAAAATGGATTCACTGGTATGACACATTTCAGAGTTTTCTGTCGTCTTTCAAGAGTATGAACGAAGATAATAAACTGAAGATGTTAAAAAATCAGCTTCTTCTTCGGTATGTGTTGATTCATATATTAAGTCAAACGGAGATAACACTCAAATAACGAAATCCAATAACACAGTGCTAAAAGTAATAATGTATTTTGAAACTATGAAATTTATTTTGGTTCTTTCCTTTTGTTCCGATTCCCACTAAAAAATTTGGGATTACGTTTTCTGTAAACTAGTTTAGTCAAAGTAGTAGTGTTAAGTTTCGGTCTCTTATTTTTATACGATATTTGTGTTGTTGTTTGTTAGTATTTGGAGGCACTGTGGCTGAGAGATAAAGCGAATGGGTTCCAAATGAAAGGGTCCTAGCTTCGAATCATGTTGAAGACTGGGAATTTTAATTTCAGATCTTTAGGTCCCCTCTGAGTACACCCGGCACTGTGCGTGTTTTGTTGTCAAGAATATTGTGTGTGTGTTTAACGTCGCGCCTTAGTTTTTGCATTTTTCTTTAGCGGAGATTAACTTCAATTGGTGACAAGGCAGGGAGACCTAGGTTTCCCGTAGTGCCCTGGTAAGGAACTCTGCTGTTTGGCGTAGTGCCTCATAGCTTCCATACAAACATAGTGAACCACCAGATACGTCTTCCCGCAGCTCGCTGAGCTGCGGACACTCGTGCAAGACGTGCGCTACCGTCTCTTCTGATTCCCCGCAGTGTCGGCAACGGGCATCAAAATTTTGCCGGAACCGGGCAAAGTACGCACCAATGGGGCAGTGTCCCGTGCGCCACTGCGCTATTGTTGTTTGTTCCGACCTTTTTAGCCTCCACCACGGGTCCTCTCGATTCGGGCAACGCATGTGCTGCCAGACTCCCCTGGCAGTGTTGGAGTTATCCCAGGATTTTAAAGATTCTTTAGCGGAGAAAACGTTGTGACTGCATCTCTTTCTGCGCTACAGTTTCGACTGTTTCCCATTTTAGACGGTTCGTAACTACTGAAATGTATCAATCAGGTTGACATTTTTGGTACTCGCTTTGTTCACGAAGGTTCCTGATTAAGCGTCATCGCTACATCTATGATTATTTCAGTGTGTTAGGCTTGGTTCTACGATGTAGTGTGTGGTTCTGTACTCGACCTTGGAGCCGTGACTGACCCAGGTCTTTGGCAGGTCGAGCCTTGATGTATTAATTAAAGTTATTGGTCAGTGCTTGTGACCGAAAATTGAGTGTGTGTACTAAGTTGTTTTATTTGACATAATAACTAAAGAAATACTGTATGGAAATGACTATGCACACTTGTAACTAGTTTGCATGTCAAAGTTCCTGCATTTTAATATTAAATTTAGAGTCGTTTAGAGTTCGTTAACATATATTTTGATGTCGTTATTTGCTTTAGATATTAACCTGCCGAAGGTGGGAAGCAGGTTAACTATATAACATTCCCTAGTGCAGGGGTCCTACACCTGTGGGTCGCGACCCCCTTAAGGGGTCGATTGACTATTTGCCAGGGGTAGCCAAAAACCATTGAAAAAATTGATTGTTATGGACAATTCTTCTATTACTGTGTGTGTGCCGTGGGGGGGGGGAGTCGCGACTAAGTGGGGGATTGTAAAAAGGGATCGCCGAGCATAAAAGGTTGAGAACCGCTGCCCTAGCGAAACCTTAAAACCCACCTTGACATATACCTCGATGAAAAGGCTTTGATTTAGCTGTAGTGTGGATATATACTCTAGCCATAGCAGTTACAAGTTAGCCATATGTATCAATACTGTAATATTTATTTCCCAAAATCAAAATACATCTCTCTCTAATTTCTCTCCCTCTCTCTACGTCAGACAACATGCTACACCACTTTTAAGAAGAACATTAAGACCTAACTGTTTAAAACTTTTTTAGATTAACTGGCATTGTAGCTGTCGTGTTTGTTTGTAATGTTATTACAGCGCATTGAGCCTACATTTTGCTTGTTAACAGCGCTTTATAAATAAAATTATTATTATTATTTATATATATATATATACACACACACACACATATATATATATACATATATATATAATACTTTTTTATAATACATTAGAACATTTGTTTTACAATTGTGCAATAACAATACATAATTAGAGCGTACATTTGTACAATAGCACACAAAATATACATGAATGCTTCAGTGTCTGTTTTATTGGTTCAAGTTTTATCGAGAACAATGAATATGTGTAAGTTTTCAACTTGATCCGAGACTGGGAAGTGGTTGAAATTACGTGTCAAACAGAATTGCACAAGTCAGACAGTAAAAAAAAAAGTGTGCTATATAATATTAGCTTTTTTATAGACTATAAAGCAAAACAGGAAGTTAAATAAATGTAACAGCGAATGTATATAACAAAACAGTAAGTTTAATAAATGTAACAGCGTGAAGAGCTATCAATATACATTGCATATTCAACAATATATAAAAAGTAAAGTTTCCCATTCTGAACTTGCGATCTATAGGGCAGATGATGTTAGATTATCTGTTTCTTTGGCAAAGGGTTAATGAGCAGGGTGTCATGTGGCCAGCACAACGTCCAACCACTTTTACGTTTCCCCAACTCAAGTCATTAGAATTGTGTGGACTCAATCTCGATATTTAAAATCACAATGTAACCGAGATTCGGACCCAGGATCCCAGGTTTCGAAGCCAAGCGCTTAACCACTTAGCCTCCTCGCCCCCTCAACAAAGTATGTTAAGGATATAAGTATTCATTAAACACTCTTGAAATATTATTATTGCAACAGATTACTTTTTATGTACCAATAGTGTTTACAATATTAATAGCTTGGCATAAAATTATTTAAATACTTGTGAATCAACAACTCAAATTAAATTTTTAGGCTTATGCATCTATAGTACATTGGAACACTTTTCCTCTTCACAGTTTAACAAATGCACAATTGAAAAAAATAGATGGTCAGTATTCACCTTCCTCTTATCAGTTGATGCCATCTAATCGTCACCCAAGTCTAGAATAAAATATAAAATAATTTCGAAAATGATTCACTAAACATAGACATCAATGTACAGAACTAAACAAACAAGTCTAAATTTAAAAAAAAAACACTTTATTTTCATAGGCAACCAGGTTTAATCGGACTGGCTGCTTTTGAATGTCCTGAGTTCAAACCCTAACCACTGCCTTCTCCTGCAGTTCTAAAGGAGGTTTGGGCTTGGATATTCATTTCTGTCTTATGGCATATCTTTGTGAACCTGAAACCAGGAGGAAATGAAGAGGCAATCAGATCAAACGATGATAAGACAACATCAAAGAATGGAAATGCCTGCCGTTGAAAGAGATTTTGTGTTTATTAAATCAAACAATTAATTAACGTGAGAAATAAAACTTTGAAATACAAGGATTTCTATTTCTATTTCATTCTCTAATCACATATAAAACAAGGTTACAAAAGACAGTCTGTGTGGAAACATTCACGGCATTAACGTCTCACTAACTTAAGTTTGTGATGTCGGACTTTTCAAGTTTGATACTTATAGACCATGACACCAAGTGGTTGAACATTTGAATCATAGCAGCAGGAAGGTGACAAGGTTATTAATAGAAGATGGTGAAGAACATTTGAATCATAGCAGCAGGAAGGTGACACGGTTATTAATAGAAGATGGTGAAGAACATTTGAATCATAGCAGCAGGAAGGTGACACGGTTATTAATAGAAGATGGTGAAGAACATTTGAATCATAGCAGCAGGAAGGTGACACGGTTATTAATAGAAGATGGTGAAGAACATTTGAATCATAGCAGCAGGAAGGTGACACGGTTATTAATAGAAGATGGTGAAGAACATTTGAATCATAGCAGCAGGAAGGTGACACGGTTATTAATAGAAGATGGTGAAGAACATTTGAATCATAGCAGCAGGAAGGTGACAAAGTTATTAATAGAAGATGGTGAAGAACATTTGGAGAAACAGTCAGGCCCAGACGGGGATTCGAACCACTGACCCCGACCCGGCGCCATCGCCTAGCAGCGACCAAGTACAAAATGAACATCCACATTCGGCATTAGGCGGCTTGGAGTGATGGCGTGTAATCACGTGACAGTGGAGGGTTTTGAGAGACCAAATAATTATAGTCGCTTCAACTCTTTTTTTTTTAGAGCTGGATGTTGAAAGTGGATGTTGATTTCGTACCTTATTATTCATAAAGCATAAAACCATTTTTGTTTTCATTTATTTAAGTATTTATTTCATCGTTTTATCAATCTCAATCTCCACATAATTATTAATTTGCTCCACATCTGGGGATTTTGAGAATTGAACAATTAATAAATAGACTAGAATAAATTATTAATATGTTAATTTACATTCTTTAATTAATATTTTATTTTGTTGTAACTGTATTGGCGGAGTGATAGAGTTAATTTTGTTTGTGACCAACTGACAAACGTAACACAATTTCACCAGCTGTTTAACAGTCAACTGTGTCAAGGGACAGTGTTAGTACACGTTTGGGTCACCCGTGCTATGGTCAATGATAGAAAGCCTTTATGGACCAGAGACAGTGTGTGGTAACCGGTGATTTCATCCCCGGTCATTTCATCCTTGGTCACTTCATCCCGGGTCATTTCATCCGCGGTCATTTAATCCCGAATTACATATTTTTTTCTTAGTCATTGTGTATATATGCTGACAAGACTTTGCCTTTAAGGCCTCGTTTCATCAACTATATACATATATTTATTAAGAAAACTGTTTGATATTTTTTGGACATGTTATTATAGTGTTTATAATGTTCCCCCAACTCTCATCTACTTGTTGAGAAATGAACGAATATATTTCAATAAGTAAATATATTGTAATGTGGAGTTTGTATTTAGTTGTTTCTGTTTGTTTAAAGGATGTCAGTATTATCCTGCGCTCATTTCGTGATGTCATGATCAAAGGTCAAGGTGTGGTGGTAGAAGTAGTGAACATTTTGTTTTGAGAGATGAGAACGACTAAAAAAGGTTCAGACAATAGTGAACAAAGGCTATCTTACAAGATTGTTTCAAAGCTTTTGACAAAGTTCATTACCAGTTTGCTTTAAAAAAATAAAATATTTTGGCATTGATGGTCAATTGCATCAGTGGATTAAAGATCTTCTGATAGGGAGAGAACAAACTGTAATAATACATGGCTCTAAATCAACACCGATAACAGTAGGGTGTACCTCTTGGAACAGTCTTGGGTCACTACTATTTTTAATTTACATAAACAATTTACCAAATTGCATTACTTCAGGAACATAAGTCAGATTTTTCGCAGACGATTGCATAATATATAGAACAACAAAAACCAATAAAGAAATTTACAAAGAGAATTAGATGAATTACTGAAATGGGAATAAAATTGGAGCATGTCTTTCCACCCAGAAAAAATGTCAGTTATTTAAGAGTAACAAAAAAAAAAAAAAATTAATTCCACTTATCTTATTCATGGTAAACCAGTAACACAGACTAAAAACGCAAAATATCTAGGTGTTATACTAAATGAAAAACTGTCTTGTAATGCAATATTGATAAAACTATTTTAAAAACCAAACAAAGAATTAGGGTTTATTAAAAGAATTTATATAAATCAAATAATAACATAAAAATAAAATGTTATTTAACCTTGGTTAGGCCAAAAATAGAATATGCAACCCTTCGTTTGGGACACCTCAACTGACGAAATCATTAAGAAACTAAAACAGAAACAAAAAAGAGCAGTGAGATTCATAATAGACGAATATTCACATTTGACTAGAGCAGGGGTTCTCAACCTATGGGTCGCGACCCACTTGGAGGTCGATTGACGATTTGCCAGGGGTCGCCTAAGACCATCGAAAATATGGATTGTTATTGTCTATTCTTCTATTGCTGTGTGGGTGGGGTCGCGGCAGAGTGGGGGATTATAATAAGAGTTCGCCGAGTAAAAAAGGTTGAAAACCGCTGGACTAGAGTAACACCTTTAGTAGAATCACTAAATTTAGAAACCCTTCAGGATAGAAGACTCAAAAGTAAAGTAGCAATTATACATAAAACACTGAACCATAATCTTCAAATACAAAAACAAATTTTAACAAAATACTTAGAAAGACACAAAAACAAAGACACACACCTCATCCCATATGCTAGGACAAATTTGTACAAATATTCCTTCTTCCCTTGTGCTATTAGAGCATGGAATGGGTTGCCTGAGCTAATGACCAGTGACTTGGTAGTAATGACTTGGCAGAATTTTGGTCATTGGCATGACTGAATGCATGACGCGTAGGACGTATTCATTGTAGTGATTGTTGTTAACTCCTCACTGTGATTATTGTTTCACTATACTTGACACAGAACGTACTAATACTTCTTTTAATAACTCAAAGAGACGCCAGAGATGAATTAACAACAAGAATATAACTTAAATCAAAGTAATCAGGCTATCTGTAGCTGAAGACAATACATCAAACTTCAACTTAATGAATGTATACATAATTATAAAACTGACTTCTATATTACTCAAATCGTACGACTAGGCTCCATAACTCGGGCCTCTAACAACAATAAAAAACTCCAAGCGCTGTTACTCTGTTCAAACCAATGGACCAATGAATTAGTAGTAAAACTAATCAATAAACATGGAATTCTTTAAGTCTTACAACTCAGGTTCTATGAAGTGCCGTTTACAATATTATATACAAAACATAATCAACACATTCATTTTCTTTTTTCAAGTAACGTCTGTATCACATAAGTGTCAGGTTCTTGTGTTTTATTGTATCTATCATAGTTTTAATTCAATGTGTGTTATTGTTATTCTTTTTTCTGAACTTATAATATTTTGGTCCAAGTTCAGCCTGACAAGCACACCACACACATACAGTTGTACTAAATTAATAAACTCAGTGTGTAATGTTAAATAACAATAAACATTTATTAAAGTGATATATTTACAACTGAACTGATGTATGATGAATGATAATAATAATATCAATATCCATAAATATATGTATAATATCTCTAATCCAATATGATATAATTATTTTCTTTGTGATATATCAATGATCAATTATTTGAACAATATCATTACCTCAACATATTCATCATAAGTTGTTCAAACATTCTTTCAACGCAACAACTGGGAATTCACATAGATATAGTCTGTAATCCAATACTGTTCACTGACGATAATTCCAAAAAGTTCACAATTCACACTGCAATATCAGGTCTGACCAAGGCAACCCGCAATCTGGAATCTTGAACCTCAGACTCATGAAAAAGTCAACTTGAACACCAAACGACTAATTGACATTAGTGAGGTGAAGACCTCAGTCCTGTAGACTGTAGACCTAGAGTTGTACTCTCAATAAAGAAAAATGAGACTGGATAAACAAGTCTTGACACCAAGACTTGACACTGAGTCTTACACATAGACTTGACACCAAGCTAAGATCACTACTTAGACTTGACGCCAAAAACTTGAAATAGAGTCTTGACTGAGACTACGACCACAAACCTAGACTTGTCACTAAAACCCTATAGAAGATAAAAGAAAAAGATTCTCCTAATCATCTAGATCTAGTCTAAATATAGACTTACAAATACGAACGGATTCAAATAGAAAAACTATACCATAAAAATAAAACTCACCCTAAACAGGGGTCAAGATAATCCAACAAGAAAATGTCCAAGGCAAACGTTAAGGCTATCCAGTAACAATAACCAAGGAGAAATTCAAGAGCTCTCAAAACATGTCTTGCCTCTATACAGCACAAGATGGAGAGACTCAACTTGACGATAAATGACGCAAATCACACACACACACTAACTTTACGTCACTAGAAGTTGTGACAAGCAATAAAATTTCCTTCTCCTAGTCTACACAAGAAATAGTGTAATGACGTCATCAATATAGTGAACAACGCCGCACTATCAAATAGAGAAATAATTCTACTATACAGTTACATAGATAACTGCGACATTCCCCCTCCTCAACGAACTGGCAATTTTGAAAAAAAATTCCAGTTATCATAAAAAACTGCAAGAAAATTCTCCAGAAAATCAACTCCACCAAGATCGATATAACAAAGATCAAAACTGCAAATATGCTTCCAAGAATTACAAGAAGAGACTTCAAGATCTCACTGAGAAAAACAACTGAGAAATCCTCAACAACCAATAATCATCAATGATTACCTCAATAATAAAAAATCTTCATTATACACTTCAATAGACAAAATAATGTTTGTCTCAAAAATTTACAGTTAAAGTTACAACTGTTTGCATGTTACATAGTTACATTATCAAAATTGATCAATATCAAAATTAATACAACTTAAGTACATGATTGCTCAAATGAACCAAAAAAAATTATATAAGTCTTGAACAAACATCAGCAAAAACATTTAATTCTCCCTTCAAATGGACAGAATCAAAAACATAATCCTGCAGCGCCAAACACCATCTAGTTATTCTTTTGTTACTATAACTACTATTAGTTATGAATGACAAGGCTTTGTTATCGGTCTGGAGATGAAACTTCACTCCTGCCAAATAACGATCTAGCTTTTTGATCGACCATACAATGGCCAGTCCTTCCCGCTCAAGGATAGAGTATTTCTGTTCACGTGGCAACAAGTTGCGACTGACAAACTTCACTGGATGTAACACACCATCTCTCATCTGACTAAGTATACCTGAAATGCCTTTATCTGATGCATCTGTCTGCAAAAAGAATGAAAGAGAAGGATCAGGCAATCTCAGAATAGGATAATCACACAAATAAGTTTGTATTCTTTTCAGTGCACAACACACCCGTTACTCCAATCAATTCTCACAGATTTCCCTTTCTTCAATAACTCTGTGAATGGAAATACCAAGTCTGAATAACAAGGTATAAATTTAGAGTAATAGTTAACCAACCCAATTAATGATCGTACTTCCTTCTTAGTACTGGGTGGTTTAAACTCCAGAATCTTCTGAACATTTCTACTGTCTGGTTTCACTTCTCCCCGACCTACATTATGTCCCAGAAATTTAATGTTAGTAAAGCCAACCTCTAATTTAGATGGTTTTACAGTAAATCCATGACTTTTCAATACACCGAAAACATTGTGTACATCTCTAACATGAGTCTCCCAACTTTCGCTAAATATACAGATGTCATCAAAATAAAACAATACATTCTCAATATCTCTTAAAATACTCTTTTAAAACTCTATTGAAATGGTTAGGAGCACCACTTAAACCAAATGGTAAGAAATGAAACATGTAGTGTTCCCCCAGAACCCTAAAAGCTGTATACTCCTTACATTCTTCACTTATAGGAATTTGCCAATACCCTTTAGTTAAATCAACTAACGTAAAATACTTAGCCCTGTAGAGTTTATTAAATAACTCTTCTTGATCTGGTATTAATTCAGCTGGTATTTGTGTAACATTGTTTAACTTGCGGTAATCAATGCATGGACGTAGTGTACCATCACGTTTCTTAACAACCACAACAGGAGCGGCATACGGTGAATCTGTGGGTCCTATGATACCCAACTTTAACATACTATCAATTTCCTCTTTTAATTTCTCCTACATATTTATTGGTACAGTATATGGCTTTAATGCTATAGGCTTAGTGTCCAGCAACTTAATTTTAAATTCTTCCACATCTGCTTTACCTGGAATGTCAGATATCATATCCTTGAATTCATCCAGCACCTTCATAATTTCACATCTCTGATTATGGTTTAAATCTGGGTTAATCTTCACTTGAGATAAAATGTCTTCATTCGTCTGATTGTTATTGTTGATTTCTAATGTCGGAATGCTTGGTAAAATATCTTCATTTGTCAAGTCTTCATCAAATTCCTCCTCATCATCCACAACAGACACCATATTAGCAGACAAAATATTGTTCTCATTTTCAATATTAGTAACAGTTTCACTTGTATTGTCTTTACCTCTGCTATGGTATTTCATCAACCTATTGATATGGTAAAGTTTCAACTTATCTCCCTTTTTCACTAGAAAATTGAATCTTGATACCTTCCGTATAACTTGAAATGGTCCTTGCCAATAAACAGATAATTTGTTTTCTCTTTGAGGTTTAAGTATTAATGCACAATCACCTTCATCAATCTTGCGCATTGTAGAGTATCTATCATACTGAATTTTGTACTTTTGCTTTTGAACCTCACTATTTCGGTTGGCAATTGATGTTACATGAAATAACCTCTTCTTCAAATCCATTAAGTATGAGTAAACATTCCTGTATTCATCTTCCTCCTCTTTGTTTACAAATACTTGTTTCAGAATGGCCAATGGTCCTCTCATCTGTCTTCCATATACCATTTGAAATGGCGATATTCCTGTAGTTTCATTTGGGACCTCTCTATAGGCAAAAAGTGCAGCGCTAACCTTTCTATCCCAATCCTTTGGACTCTCTTGTGTCACTTTCCTTAGAAAACTTTTCAATGAAGAATTGAAACGTTCATTCATCCCATTTGACGAAGGGTGGAAAATAGTTGAGTGCACTATTTTAATATTGTAGAAGTTACAAACTTCTTTGTATAAATCCGCAGTGAACTGACTTCCGTTATCACTTAGTACCTCATGCGGTATACCAATTCTACTGAAAATTGTGTTTAATGCCTCAATTACAGTTTCTGTAGTAATATTTCTTAAAGGTATTGCCTCTGGCCATCTCGTAGCAATGTCAACAAGTGTTAAAATAAATCTGTTCTTGTTCTCGGTAACCTCCAACGGACCAACAATATCTATTGCCACTTTGTAAAATGGTGTTGTTACTATATTCATATTTCCAAGTTCAACTCTGTCACATCTTCTTGGCATTCTACACCGTTGACAAATATCACAACTCTTAATCAAATCTTTAACATCTTTATCAACTCCTTGCCAAAAGAAATATTGGTATATTCTTCCCTTAGTCTTTCTCACTGACAAATGACCTGCAAATATACTTTCATGTGCTGTTTTTAAAATTACTTCCCTTTTTGACACTGGAACCACGAGTTGTTTCTCTTCCTGACCTACTTGACTTTTGAATACACGATACAATAATCTATCGAATACCTTGAATCGAACACCTCCCTTTTTCTTATTATCCACACTCTTCTCCTTCTGCCTGTTCCATAATTCTTGTAATGTAGGATCACTCACTTGTTCTCTCAAGAAATCCTCACATGATCCAAACAACTTATAACAATCCTGAATAACTTCTGAATGTTTCATAATATCGGTCTCATTCTCTTTTTGTTTCATTGCTCTCGTAACAGCAGCACCACTATGTTCATAATGTTGTTCATCTTGTACATTCCCTATGATTAAATCAGCTACTGGATTATCAAAACAAGCTACAATATATTTCCCTGTGATATAGTCTGAATTGATGTCAACACATGCCAGTGGATATTCCTTAATAGTACCATCAATCAATTTTAATTTGTAGCTACCTGGAATTTTGTCTGTGGATTCAATTAACGAATTTCTTACCCCAATCACACTAGATCCTGAATCACGCAATATAGACACTATTTTATTATTTAATAATCCTTCTTCAAAACGTAATTTACCTACAGACTTTTTCCTCAATTTCTGATCAACAATAGACATAGTTTCTTTTCTACATGGAGTAAAATATTCTATTTCATCAGCCAAATTAGAATGACAACAACTTTGAATTTTACGTGAACAATTTAGTCATCTCTGTGGACCTGTCTGTTTAATTTTCCTTGGCTTGTCTGTGTTTTTCTCCTTAGAATAATCAACACTTGAATAATTCCTTCTGTTATTTCCTCCACCATGGTTCACATTATTGTAGGCTCCTCTCCAGTTTCCTACATCCATTCTCCTTCCTCTAGTATCAAACTGCCTCCTGGAAGTTCCATATGACACATTCCTTGTGCCTGACACATGTCTTGGTCAATCCTTATAGTATAACACCTGCTTTGGTTTCACTCTATCTCCACCCACATAACTTTCCGTTGACCTGTGACCTACTTTTCCGCACTTAAAACAAGTTAAGACTTTCCCGTCACTAACATAGTTCTGACTTGTAGCTTCAGCAGCTCCCACTACATACACATTTTCCTCTTTACATAATGATTTGGTTGAACTTGCAGTCTTAAAGCTTTCAATTACTTTTAGCATGTCTTCTACATTATCACTTTTATTTAAGATAAGTTGACGATATACTTCACCTGAAACACTCTCTAACAATCTGTCTGTCACAATCATATTCTTCATGCCTTCTATGGTCTCCTTTACTTCTGCCATCTTCATCCAATTGTCTAGTGCCCTTCTCAATTCTGCTACATATCCCCTGAAATCATTTTCTTTAGGTCTGATTTGGTGAAATTTCTTCCTACACGATTCTCCATTTATATCAGCCTGCCTCATTAACAAAACCTTCACTTCATCATAATTTTCCCTTTTAAACAGATCATCTTGTAGCATGAAATTCTTGAGTTTTGAAGTCAATTTGTAAGATAACAACATAGCCCAACTTTTCTTATCAATACAACATCTTGTTGCTACCGCCTCAAATAAAGTCAAAAAGCCAATCAAATCCTCATCTTCCTTCATATTCTGAAAACTCTTGTCCAACTTATCAATTATATGCCTATGTTTAATCTGGATCTTAGCTTCTCCTTCTTTGTTTTCAGATTTGACACCAATTTTCTCCTGAAGTCTAGCCAATTCCAATTCATCCTGCCTCTTTTTAGCTTCCACTGCTTCTCTTTCTTTCCATCGTTCATGCTCCTCCTTCTTAAGCCGTTCCTCCTCCTCCTTCTGTTCCTTCACATAATTCTGTAAGTCAACTCCTGAAAAACCCAACGCCTTCCCATCTGCTATAAATTGTGAATTTATAGAAAACCTAGTCTCCATCCTCAGAATTTCCAAACAATATAAGTTCCAAAGGTCAAATCAGAAAAATCAACTAGAGCACAAGATATATTATTAGCAACCAAAAAAAATACACTTAGCTGTGCTTTCTCCTGCGAAGATAGAATCTGCCTCAGCACCAGGAAGATAGAGTAGTGATGACAAGGTACAGCCAGGTACACCAGGACAACTTGAGAATCCCAACAAACAGATCACAGCTCCAATTTAAGTCCGACACCAATCAATTTGGCATGTAACAAAATTATATCTTATTAGTATAAATTTAAAAAATATTATATATAAGATACAATGTTAGCAATGGCGATATAATGGCACCATTAAAGTCTCACACAAAAAAATTAATACAGTGCTTTTCTTGAGTAATAAGGTACAATCACATGGTACTGTGACACAAACAGGTGTCTAGAATCTGAAAATATACTTTTACAAGTACACAAATCTAAACAATAAACTTAGCAAATAATTTACAAATTATGACTGAGATTAACTTTTTAGACGAGCCCCCAAAATACTTGTCAGGTTCTTGTGTTTTATTGTATCTTAGTTTTAATTCAATGTGTGTTATTGTTATTCTTTTTCTGAACTTATAATATTTTGGTCCAAGTTCAGCCTGACAAGCACACCACACACATACAGTTGTACTAAATTAATAAACTCAGTGTGTAATGTTAAATAACAATAAACATTTATTAAAGTGATATATTTACAACTGAACTGATGTATGATGAATGATAATAATAATATCAATATCCATAAATATATGTATAATATCTCTAATCCAATATGATATAGTTATTTTCTTTGTGATATATCAATGATCAATTATTTGAACAATATCATTACCTCAACATATTCATCATAAGTTGTTCAAACATTCTTTCAACGCAACAACTGGGAATTCACATAGATATAGTCTGTAATCCAATACTGTTCACTGACGATAATTCCAAAAAGTTCACAATTCACACTGCAATATCAGGTCTGACCAAGGCAACCCGCAATCTGGAATCTTGAACCTCAGACTCATGAAAAAGTCAACTTGAACACCAAACGACTAATTGACATTAGTGAGGTGAAGACCTCAGTCCTGTAGACTGTAGACCTAGAGTTGTACTCTCAATAAAGAAAAATGAGACTGGATAAACAAGTCTTGACACCAAGACTTGACACTGAGTCTTACACATAGACTTGACACCAAGCTAAGATCACTACTTAGACTTGACGCCAAAAACTTGAAATAGAGTCTTGACTGAGACTACGACCACAAACCTAGACTTGTCACTAAAACCCTATAGAAGATAAAAGAAAAAGATTCTCCTAATCATCTAGATCTAGTCTAAATATAGACTTACAAATACGAACGGATTCAAATAGAAAAACTATACCATAAAAATAAAACTCACCCTAAACAGGGGTCAAGATATCCAACAAGAAAATGTCCAAGGCAAACGTTAAGGCTATCCAGTAACAATAACCAAGGAGAAATTCAAGAGCTCTCAAAACATGTCTTGCCTCTATACAGCACAAGATGGAGAGACTCAACTTGACGATAAATGACGCAAATCACACACACACACACTAACTTTACGTCACTAGAAGTTGTGACAAGCAATAAAATTTCCTTCTCCTAGTCTACACAAGAAATAGTGTAATGACGTCATCAATATAGTGAACAAAGCCGCACTATCAAATAGAGAAATAATTCTACTATACAGTTACATAGATAACTGCGACAATAAGATAAGTAAAGATAAGATAAGATAAGAACTAGTTTTCTGTAAAACAGTTGTGTGTGAACTCTCTTTTAACCAGTTTATTAAGCAGTTGTTTTTAACCCTTTGTCTGTGAACCAGTTACGTATAAACCAGTTCTCTTTTAACCAGTTGTCTATAAACAAGTTCTCTTGTAACCAGTTGTCTATAAACCAGTTCTCTTTTAACTAATTGTCTATAAACCTGTTCTCTTTCAACCAGTTGACTATAAACTAGTTCTTTTTTAACCAGTTGTCTATAAACCAGTTCTCTTTTAACCAGTTGTCTATAAACCATTTCTCTTTTAACCAGTTGTCTATAAACCAATTCTCTTTAAACCAGTTGTCTATAAACCAGGTGTCTATAAACCAGTTGTCTTTTAACCAGTTTTCTCTAAACCAGTTCTCTTTTAACCAGTTTTCTATAAACCAGTTCTCTTTTAACCAGTTGTCTTTTAACCAGTTGTCTATAAACCAGTTCTCTTTTATCCAGTTGTCTATAAACCAATTCTCTTTAAACCAGTAGTCTTTTAACCAGTTGTCTTTTAACCAGTTGTCTATAAACCAGTTGTCTTTTAACCAGTTGTCTTTTAACCAGTTGTCTATAAACCAGTTCTCTTTAAACCAGTTGTCTATAAACCAGTTCTCTTTTAACCAGTTGTCTATAAACCAGTTCTCTTTTAACCAGTTGTCTATAAACCAGTTCTCTTTTAACCAGTTGTCTATAAACCAGTTCTCTTTAAACCAGTTGTCTATAAACCAGTTCTCTTTTAACCAGTTGTCTATAAACCCGTTCTCTTTAAACCAGTTGTTAATAAACCAGTTCTCTTTTTACCAGTTGTCTTTTAACCAAGTGTCTATAAACACGTTCTCTTTTAACCAGTTGTCTATAAACAAGTTCTCTTTGAGTTGTCTATGAACCAGCTGTATTTAAACCAGCTGACTTTTCCTTTAGCTAGTTTCCTGTGAACTTCTCTGTCTGTCTCTGCTTCTCCCTCCCTAATAACATAAAATATTTACTTGAAGGCTGCATGTATTCTTGAAGGTCTTATTGAAGATGAAAGTACTTTAGGTTAAATAAAATATTTATTCCTTTTTAGTATTTAAATATTGAATTTTGTTCCGCAAGGTTGTCATTGCCGGAAGTGGTAATGGATGTAAGCACTCCACTACCTATAAAATTCTTCCTAATGGAATGCGTCTCAAATAGCCTCTGACAACCAGTTCAACTCCTTGCCTTCACATGTGGCTCAGATATTGAGTCCGGCGGAACTGTTATCGCTAACAGGAGAAGGGGCAAAGGCGAGAAACTGGCGCCTTAACCAGTAGGCTTCGGGCAGAAGGGGCTCGTTAGCCATGGCTGGCTACCCACCTAAGAGATGGAACACTTTGAATTCAAACTTCTGCTGTCTTGTAGCTTTACTCAATCATGGGAAAGGCTTCGGGAAAGGCTTCCTGAGGAAAAATCAGGAGCTGGAGACCCTAAGGCAGATTAAAGCACCTAATGCTACACTCTGGCAGAACCTGCGACGCCGCTGACCCCAAACTGTATCGGCACTGCCGTACCTTTGGATACATCAGCTGCGTGGAGAGGGGGGAACTAATGTGTGGGTGACATGGTTCCGACCACAGCTAATGCCCAGGCATTCCAGGAGATGATCCATAGTCACTTCGCAACTGAAGGAGGCCATACAAATATTGAATTCAAACTAAAGTGTCACGAGCGACTTTTTGTTCTTAGAAAACAGAGTGCCTCGTATTCACCTTAAGAAGCATGCTAGGCAGCTAGACTGTCTTGTCCACCATAGTTTGTTGCATAACAATATGTGTAGCCCTTGAGATTGGGCTTTCAAAATTTTAACAGAATAATCATTCAGGATGTTGATGTTATAGGAAAATGCTTACTTACATTTATTATTATATTTAGAGAAGGAAATAAAATACGTTTAATTGAGTTTCATTTCCAAAAATGAATGTGTAATACTTCAATAGCGTTCAATGGAGCGCCCTGTAAACAAAATTGAAATTAACGAAACTAATAAATAATTCTAGACTTCAATCAATATAGGAAGTCTTTTCTACTTCTGTGAAAAAATATTAAAATGGTTATTATTTTTTTTATTATAATCTCCCTTTTATTAAACTAATTTAAAATCGTTTATTTATATATAATGTAATGAATGTAATTGATCTACAATTCTAAATCCAATGTCAAAAGCCTATACTCACATGTGTTGGTCGCAATTAACTGGCCGGGGCTAAAGAGGCGTGCAATTTTGCTGATTTTTGCTTTGCATACACAAGTACACACTGTGTTCTAAACTTTTAAAATTGCGTTTTCTAAGGTTTTCTACAACTCACTGTCCTGCTTTTAAACAAATAAATTCAGGTCAAATGTCAAATCTGCCAATCAGTGCTGTAACGATCTCTTTGTACTAACCTCTATTTAAACTACACTAGTTTCTCTCCGTAGTTTGGGTAAAACAGCTTGAGACTCAGGATAGCTCAAATGATATCTGCATCCTATCAGGTAAAGTACATGTTCAGAAAAAATTTACATTTTCTCTCCTAATTGACAATATCAATATTATCGTTGATTTGACCTCATTAAACTTATTTTAGGTTTAATTGTATTAACTTTATTTTGTGTTAAATTCAAAAAGCATGCAGTCCCTTTGAATTCTATATCAAATAAAACATAACAAGCTACAACGCTATTGAAGCTTAATCATAACAGGGTACTGAGCTAGTAATGAGAAAAAATGAAGAAAAATAATAATGAGAGAAGGAGTGAAATAAGTTACCAACAGAACGAAGACTGATATCTGCTAACAAAGAAAACTGATGTTTTCTAGACCTAACACAGACAGATGTATGACATGAGCTACCAAAAGCATGTCTGAGATCAACTAACGAGACGATAAGATACTACATTCAGAAAGTCGAAATGGCATTTCTTCCAATCAATAAGTAGATAGAGATGAAATGTTTAAAAAGTGAAATGATTTTCAACTAGAATGAAATGATGACTTTGGGAGCGCTTAACCTCCAAAAAGAGCAATACTACCAAGTTCAGAATGTTCAGTACAGTATTTATACTCATGAGTCGCCGATGTTGACAAAACACTTAATCATTATCTTGTACGTCTAGCCACAAACCAAATGTTGACATTACAGTCAATGCCATATGTAACATTTGGCTGTGTATAAACAAATCTTGTTACAATTTTCAATTTGTTGAAAGGTATTTGTGGTCCATTATCATTATTACGTTTTAAAAAATTAAGGTTTTGACGTTGTGATGTGAACAATAATGGGTTATGTCTGACATTTTGTTCATCTTGTACCAACCATGATAATTATATACCAACATTGAAAAACTCAGACGTCAAAATTAATATTAAATCGGCGAACAATGGTTATGCTAGAGCTGTATGTAGAAAAATATGTGGGTCACAGATATCTTTTGTTAAATGAGGTAGAAAATCTGTTGTGCTAATTAATTTTACTTGCGTACTTGTAAAAATTGAACATATCTGAAATTCCACTTAATAAGTCCTGTTTTATGCCACGATTAGGAACTAGTACTTTGTTTCGTAAATAGGGGAAGTTTTAACTTGGAGGACATTCACGCGACAAGTACACAGAGAAGTAGGTTACACGAAGATTAGCGAAAAAAGCAAGCTAATTAAACAAACTAGATATGGAGCTTTGTATGAACGTAGACATTCAGGTTGACGACATTCGACGTTATTATTCAACTTCTTGTTCGACATTCTGTACACAGCGTCGACTATCTTCTACTGTTGGTCTTTCGCCTGTGTTGGATTTCGTTATGTGAGTTCTAGTCAAGGCGAAAGACCAGAGGGATTGACTGTTAAATGTATGTAGTATTTGCAAGAATATTTTTCTACTTTAATACTTATTGAATGAAATTCTATCCAAGGCAAAAGACAGTGAGAAATGAAGAAAGACGGTCGACAAATCTTGTGTGGTGCCCCAGTGGTTAAACAGGCTAAAAGATAGGCGAAGGCGAATACTTAAAAGCAAGCGCTACTTTCGAACAGTGACGTCACTACTCTCTAGGAGGTTGCAAAGGTAGAGGTACCAAACCGGTCAGGGAGGGTACCAAAGTTGAAACATTTTTTTTCTTTGCTTTTAGAAGCGATTTATGTATAATAAATATGTTTTATTAAAACCTCTACCAGAATATTAACAAACATTAAGGAACTATATGTTTGTAATGGTAGACAAAGTTTTGTTCAGGGTAAGATACGAGGGTCCCTTGATCAATGGAAGACAAACGTTTTGTTCAGGGTAAGATACGAGGGTCCCTTGATCACTAGGGACTGGTCTTGAATTTTGCTTGTTACATACACAGAGGAGTTTAAAAGTTGAACCGTTCTGTGATACATGCTTGCATTAGAACCAGGAGTTGGTTGTGAGGTTGATTCTGAATAGTTTAAAAACAAATTTATTTTTTTCACCGACTGTTTTGTGGAAGGGTCGGCCTTAGGTATAAGCAAAGTAGGCAACCTAGGAAATCCAATTGATAGGGGCATCGCTAAGGACCCCAAAATATTTATGTTAGGTAATAAATAGCGAGAAATGTGCACAATGCTAGTATTGGAGTAGACTAGATTTTAAATAGATTGCTTACTTTTATTATTACCTGTTTACTATAATTTTTTTTTTCTATTTCATTGAGACCACTAATTTCACTTCGCCCAGGGCCTCCATGTATCTAAGTGTAGTAGAACTGAGTTGATTTTCTGCGTGCGTCCAGCGTGTCATTGAATGTTTCTATTTTCCATCTTTGTTAATCGCTGTGGTCTGATGTCAAGTCTGTTTCGTATATACGTTCCGCCCTCCTCACTTCTAATCTTATAAGATCTTGGAGTTTCTTGACCAATAATCGTTCCGGGACGCCACGTTTTCCGTCCTGGGTCTTGGAAATATACCGATTGGTTTACTGTTAATGTTGGTTATTCACGGGCTCTTTCATCGTAGCTCCTTTTGACAGTTTGTTTATGATTCATTTTTTTCAAGTATGCCCGGTGTGGCAAGATAAATGCCCTTTATTCTTGGTATTATGGTACGGGGAATCCGGTTTAGCAGGTGTTGGGCTGGGCTCACTCCTGATTCCTGCCTAGGAATTTTTCTTAGTTCCAAAAGGCTTTGTACTGATCCTCACCTCTTTGGTTTGCCTTTTTCATCAGATTTTTGATGATTATATCTGCAGATTTGGCTTTGCCATTTGCTTGATGATGACCAAGATCTGATTTTACATGAATTATGTTTCATTTTTCAGTGAATTTCATGAATTCGTGAGCTGTAAATTGAATCCCGAAATCTGACACGAAGAATTTTGGTATTCCGAATCGTGCAAAATGTCCTTTCAGTTTTTTTATTACTTCCAATGTGGTCATTTGTGTCAAAAGGTCAACTTTTATTAAGTTGGAATAATAGTCCACAGTGACTAGGTACTGGTTCCCTCGAATATCCATTATGTCAGCACCTACTTTTTCCCATGGGCTAATCCCCTCATTGTGTTGCCAGAGTGTCTCTTTCTGATTTCTGGGCTTTCTTTCCTGGCAAGCAGCACTCGATTGTTCCTTTTGTTTGATCTCACCAGCCATACCCGGCCAGAAAATGACGTTTCTTGCTCTTCTCATTATACTGACGTACTCCAGATGAGAGGCGAGTTACTTCGTTTTCATTTCTTGACGCATCTTTTTAGGTATTGGCTTCATTTGTGACTGATTCCACATAGTAAAAGTTTGGGATGTTTATAATACTGGTCATATTTGCGTGTACTAGCAGTAATGCCCTTGTTTAACAGCCGTTGACCCATTGATTTGTGTTATTAGCCTGAGTCGTGTGTATCTTTTCGGTCCTCCACTGGAATTAGTACGATACGTTATGTCATAATAGCTAGTACATTTAAAAAATAATATATATATTTTTAAACAGAAAAAAATCTATTTAGTATGCATATAAGTCAAACTGATTTTAAAACAACAATTAACAAGAACTATGTCATAATAGCTACTACATTTACAAACTGTACATTTGGTATTTTAAAGAGAAAAAAATGTATTTAGCATGCATATAAGTCAAATTGAATTTAAAACAACAATTAATAAGAATTATTTCATGTTATATCGTGAATTGATGTACCCAATTACACTAAACTAAAGGATTGGGAGATTTTTTGCTTAAGGCTTTCAATAAAAGATTAACCCTTTACAGAACTAGTAGGTCAATTAGATAGTTATTATAACATCAGTTAGGCCAGGTTCACATCGCACTTCGTCATTTTCACCTATCTCTTGGTCTGCTGGACAATTAGGGCACCACACAAGATCTGTCAACCTTCTTTTTCTATTCTTGTCTGTCATTTGCCTTTGATAGAGGTCGATTCTGATATTCTATCTGAAAATAATGAAACCTGACTTTTTACCTGCCTGGATGGACCACTTCTGGGGTCATTGCAAGTACTTTGCTTAGATTGGTACTCTGGATAGCTCTGGTACTGACTAGGGAAGGACAACATATTATTTTACTAATGTACAGAATACATTTGTCCCCATTTGTTTTAGTATGGCAATTATAACCCTAAGAATTACAGGCTCCACCCCAAATATTAATATATCAATTAAACAGTCTTTTGGGGGCGCGATGGCTCCGGGTCTAATTTATCAATTGACCAGGAATAATCAAGGTATTTTTTAATGTAGCTGTAGATAAGTTGTTATGCGCTTGGATTTTGAACCTGGGGTCCATTGTTCGAATCGCGGTGAAGTCTGGGATTTCAAATTTCGAGTTTTTTAGGGCGCCCTTTGTCTACTAAATTCTAATAGGCACCAGATTATAGTTAGGGAAAATGAAGGTGGTTGATCGTTGTACAGGCCACATGACACCCTGCTCGTAAACCACTAATTTAGTACGTGAAATATTGAATGCAAATTCACATTGTCGGTAAAGGATAGCTGATACAAAGTGATACCAGAACATTTTTTCCAATATCAGTTAACAATTTCGACATTATTTTTAGTGAAAATTTTCTTCTATTGCAGGTATTTATGAGTAGCCGCCTTTTTGCGCAGCTGATGTGACCAAAGGAACGGAATATCCGATACAGTTTGGGATCAGTAGCGTCGCAGGCTCTGTCAGGCGGTAGCACGGTGTGCCACAATCTACCTTAGGATCACCAGCACCTGATTTTTCCTCAGGGTTGTCTCCTCAAAACTTTCCCGTGTCCGGTTATAGCCGCAAGGCAGCGGAAGTTTGGATTCACAGCTTTCCTTCTCCGAGAAGGGTAGCTAGCTAGGGCTAACGAGCCCCTCCTGCCCGAAGCTTTCTGGTTTAGAAGACAGTTGCTCGTCTTTGACCCTTCTGTTGTTGGTAAAGATTCCGCCAGGCTCAGTATCTGAACCACACGTAGAGGCCAAGAGCTGGACTGGTTGTCAGAGGCTATTTGAGACGCATGCCATTGGAAGCATTTTATAAGTAATGGTGGGCTTAAGCCTTACCACTTCCGGCGTCAAGAACCTTGCGGAACCAAACTTAACAGACATTTTCAGTAAACTTATTTTGTTAAATATATTGAAACTCAATAGTGAACCATACCCATTGTTATATATGTTATTGCTGTTATAGCTGTATTCTAGTTGGCAATCACAACAACACACGAGAAAGTCAAAAGACACTGAAACAGACAACAAAAAAATATTAATTAATTAATTTTTGCCATTAAATCCGACAATTTGTGGATTAAATTTTTTTAAAAATTTTATTGAGAAGAAAAAAAAAGAAAAAAATATAAATTATAATAATTTTATAGGAAAATGTAATAAATTAATCTATTTCATATATAATAGACGTTTCTCTCTATCTCTCTATCTCTCACTGTCTATATCTTTATCTCTCTTTTTTTTTTTAATTTCTTGTTTATGCATGTACTAAGTTGGCAATCTTTCCATCTCTTTTGTGGAACCGGTGGGGTGGGGTGGGGGGTGGGGCTGTGATAAGAAACCTGCGTCTAGGTTGTGTTTTAACCCCACAGTGAGAATAATAGGGAATAACAATTTCAGACGCTAAGTTTAAAAAAAAAGCGCTGTTTGGTCAAGTTATGTACACACATACAAGAATATAAGAAACAGTATAAATATTAAATTATTTGCCTTAAAAACTTTCTTGTGATATACATGCATAAAATTAGAAAGTATTTAAATAGAAAGTAAAATGCTTTATGTTTGTTAGGTCTTCTCCACAAGACAATTTCATTGATAGAAAATTCCGACAGAGAAATTTTAGGCAGCTTAAATTATATACTATTATCTGTTATTCTTAAAGTTACGCTTAGAGTAGCTAGAAACATAGACTGACTTCTTAGTAGCGGAGACCTACATTTGGTTATAAAAGACCTAAACTAATGACAGATTTCCTCAATAGGGTCGCTCTACGAATTAGATAAGTCTGAAACTGTATACGAGATGTCACTGTTGTGGTGTTACTTCTGTAGGAGCGATCCCCGCCGACTCGTACAGACGTACAAGCTCGGACTGGTGCTCTTCAAAGACCTCCTTCATATTCTCCTCAGAGACCATCAAGTCGATAGCCATCATGGCTAGGGCTTTGCCTTGTACGATGCTCATAAATTCACATTCCATGGAACCTAGCGAAAGATGAATGAGAAACTATACATTCACGACAGATCAAAATAAGACGGGTACATGCGGTACTAAAGTTATATTTCATGTTTTGATCGCCAGTGGAACGAAAACTTTCGTGTCGGTTTGTCTTTGTAATCGGTGTCTTGTATCTCCTTTGTGAGGGTTAAAGAATAAAATCATGACCTAGTGGGTGTTTTTTTTTTTTAATTCTAAAATCTTTATAGTTTGTTACGTTGAATTACAACGGCTTGCTTATGTCGACCTCCTACACACAAACACATGCTTCTAGTTACTCATTACTAACTTTTCCCAGTCAAAATTCCTTAAAATTTTTTTTTACATACAATCACTGAGTTTTCTTTGACTTCTTAGTTCAATATTGTTGTAACAATCAAGGCAGAGTAATCTAACTAAAAAATTGTCCATACACTTGTATCTACCTGTATATCTACTGAACTCATCGGTTCCCTAATTCAGCGGATGATCCATTAGAAATAGAATACCTTCAGTGTCGGCACAGCTGTGGTCTGGTCACGTTGGCAGTGTCATCCGGGGGCTGTAGTCAAGAAAAAGAGAATCTATTTACTTACGCTTTTAGTTTCTAGATCATTAGTTGTGTTTTGTTTATTTACATATAAATCTCTTGCCATAAGATTCTAAAATTCGTGAGATTGAGAATTGAGACAAGTAAAAGATGAGACGCTTTGTCTAATCATTGCTTACTTTAGCCTGGTCGTGCGGTATGCGCACTGGACTGTCTTTCGGACTTCTCAATAGTCCCGGGATCATACCCTGCCCGCTGCCATCCCCCATCGTCCTGCGGGAGGTTTGGACTAGGAAGTAAATTATCTTCAACTATGAAGGAACATCCGAAACATGTAAAACATTTTACAAACAAACATTACAAAGAGACAGTGGCATTAGGTAAAAATTTGACCTCATAGGCTTTTATCTTGTGATGGAATGTGAGCCCCATCAGAGTGGCGTTGTGTTAGTACAGCGCAACCAGACGAGGGCAAGTGATGTTACTTAAGAACTCCTTCGCTGCAGGCTCAATCTCAAACTGTGGAGACATTAGTTTAAGCAGTCATAAGATTTATTGACCAGTATTTTCTTTGCTGTTGAGATTTCATAAGACCTTCTAATTAAATTTTACGACATCTTGACAAAATCCACTTCAACTATCTATTCGATCTTTAAAATTCTCAAGAGCGATATCGCGACAATAAAATAATGCTGTTTTTTTATAATCGCATCACACAACAAAAGGGATGAATTGATGATGACTTAATAATGCGGTGTTTTGATTATAACACTAACAATGTGGTGTTTTGATTATAACACTAATAATGTGATGTTTGACTGATACAATTCTTTAAAAATGTGATAAATTGATGATGACAAAAGTATTCTAATAATTATATGCTGATTTATTGATGACAACATAATGTGATGTTTGTTTTATTAATGACTTTTATAGTGTGATGTTGTTTTGTTGATGCCATCTTTAATGTGATGTTTTTGTTGGTTTTTATATTGTAATCGTCATTTTCTTCCCTAATGTTTACAACTTTTATACAATGTCGAACTTTCAGACTAATTTGACCTCTCTAGGTTTGGCCAGTGATGAGATCTAGCTAAAGTAAAGTCCTTAAAAAGCACTGACCCTGCAACCACTGGCCATCGCTGCGGCCTCGTAACTTCTCTGAAGCATCTTGCTGAGCACCTTCAGCTCAATGGGCTTGGGGGCTTTCGTGATGAAGTCCATGGTAGAGAACTCTGGCATAACATCCGCTTGAGAGCCTGCCTCCGCAATGACACCTGACAGGAAATGAAACTCAACGACTATAACACAAACTTACGTGCTATTTACACACTGAAATGGGCACCTTTTCTTGTGCTTCAGTTCAAACCATTATATCTGTTGTACTCGATAATGGGATAATAAAACCTAAACGTGGACTATGTGGTTGAGTGGTATATACTGATTGTGGATTACTTTTCAAGGAAGACTGAGTTCGAGTCACGACCAATCGTTATAGAAGGCCTGAACACTGACTTCCAACTTCACAACCTGTGGGCTATTTAGACTTTATCAGCGCTACTCGTTGACTTGGAAACATAAAAATGGCCAAGATGCCTGTATGTAGTCGCTGAATGAACTCTTTATGTTCTGTCTGTTCTATTTGTGTGTATATTTCTGTTGTGTTATCTTTATATGAGAAAAGAGTCATTGTAATCACAGCAAATTTCCATAATGATCAAGAAAGCAGGTCTTAGTGTTAATCTTCCTGAAAATGGGATCTATTTTTTGCAAATAAGCATCATATTATATCACCTTCACAAGGAGTTCCTAGTCCCTGTGATTGTTGCTAATCCAGTATCAGGACTGTAATGCTGCTTATGAATGAGATGCACACGAATAATATGCCTACAATACATTATATCAGGGGGCACGGTGGCTGGGTGGTTAAGCGCTTTGCTTCCAAACCAACTCTAATGGTTACACGACTTAAGTTTCCAAAAGTAAAGGCGGTTAGTCATTGTGCTGACCACATGACATCCTGCTCGTCAACCGTTACCCAAAGAAACAGATGACCTTAAAATCATCTGTCCCATAGACAGCATGGTCTGAAATGGAAAACTTTACTTAACTTACATTACATTATATCCATCATAGACATTGTCTCCATTTCATTCAAGTCATCATTTACAATTACCTTTCAATCTACATCCTCTAAAATGACCTGCCGTCAAGCAATGACTTGACTCCTCATTAACCCGCCTATTCTATTTTATCCACACTAACCTTTCACTAACCAGTCTACTTTAAACTGCTGCCTGGCAGATGCGATGTTTTGATAGGCTAGAACCACAGCGTTGACCGGATTGGCCACTTCCCATGGTCGATCTCTCTCTGGTCGACTTCGGCCCCTAAATACAATTTTATTCCTTCAGATATACAAATAAAATGCGAAAAATGGAATGTTTACATTAAGTTAACACGAGATAAGTAAGTAAAGTTCCCCTTTCAGACCATGCTGTCTATGGGACAGATGATTTTAAGGTCATCTGTTTCTTTGGGCAACGGTTGACGAGCAGGGCAGATGATGTAAAGGTCATCTGATTCTGTGGCCAACAGTTAACGAGGGTTTCATGTGGCCAGCACAACTGGTGTCAGGTACCCATTATAGCTGGGTAGACTCAGAGGTGCCCGAAGATCCCGAAATTGAAAATCCTAGTCTTCACTAGGATTCGAACCCCGGACCCCGGTTTGGAATTCAAGCGCTCAGCCACCGCGCCTCCACGAGATAAAAATTTTTCTTTTTCTTTAATGTGAGAGTATAAACTGTGTGTTAAGTCCCAAAACTGACCTCTGTAAGCCAACAAAGTGTGGCCTGACATTGGTGTAATGTGCTGGGTAGGCGATCAACAAAAAGTCGATGCCCTTAAAACATCCCTCCTCAAACATCAAAATTGTCCCCACATTGTCTGGATGACCACAGCAGCTGATAACTGTCACCTGGAGGGAACAAAGCAAAAAAACCATTCAATTTAAACACAAGATGCAGTTGTGACATTTAGAAAATATATTTTAAAATAAAGAGCTATGTCACTTGTTATGCAAAGCTTTAAAAAAAAATACTGACCATACCTACGGGCTCAGTGGCAAATTTGATGACAGTCTGAACGCCCAGTGCTGCTGTTAGGGCCACTACGGTAACCAGGTAATGGTCTTGTGAGTGACCAGTCGCCTCGTCAGCATCATACTGGCACAGAAACCCGATGTTTGGGTGGTCCACTCCTCCGACCTCTCCTTCTCCAAACTCCGCCCTATAAAACAAAGAATGTGTTTAATACAGAACATTCTTGAAAGAATCAAAACTGACATGTGGAAGACTGCGACGAAATATGTCCTCTCAAGACAGAATTGACCAGTGCGTAACTACCCCCCCCATTTTACCACTAGTTAGCATTGTATAGCCTCCTCTCAAAACTAAACTGACCGGTGTAGAACACAAACATCCTATGACATCAAGCTTAGATCCTACCACCAAACTATAGGCCATAAGCACACATCCCAAGTTACGCCCCAAACGCCGAAACAAACGTACGCAGCCATTAAGTCCAGGAACATTAAAATTGATAGTTACGCCCCAAACGTCAGAACAAACACACGTAGTCGTAAAGTCCACGGACAATACAATTGAAAGTTACGCCCCAAACGCCAGAACAAACACACACAGTCGGAAAGTCCAGGGACATTAAAATTTGGTATCTAAGTACACCACTTTGAGTCGACACTCCTAACGTCCATGGAAATTCAAATAGCTCCAGTCCGCTGTGCCTCGAGCGATGGTCCAGCCTGGTAATTGTTGCATGGTCCCGCTTTCATCCTCCTTTGTCCACCCCCCTCCCCAGGTCGCGGGTTAAAGAAGTCAGGTGAACCCCAAATGAAAAGATTGGTCCAATTAAACAATTCTAAATTCGAAAGACTCGATGGCCATTGGATCGTCAATACTCTAACGTACCACTCGGGAACCCATAAAAGCCTGAGACGAAAGTTTCAGGTTAATGCCATTCTAGATCAGAATCACTGAGAAGTCAGAAGACTCTTTAAGTCAACGATTCATTTTGGGAACTTGTGTGAGGCAAGGCGGGTGAGTTGGAAAAGCTTTATCACTATTATTTAAGGTGTCTTCGTCTTTAACATTTATGTTCATGCATCATTACCATGTTAACACTGGTTTGCTACCAAAAATTACATTTGTAAATCTCTATGAATATGTGCTCCTTATTTACTTGTCAATGTTGACTGTACCCTACAACTTTATTAATCCTATTGTCTATGTATGCATTTGTTATTTATTCATATCCATATTCATCTGGACCTACTCACGTCTAGACTATTTCCTTACCTATGCATATGTAGGCCTACCTGTATATGTGCACACATATATAATTATGCTTGTTTTTGATATGCACATACTGTGCTGTTACCATTCGTCCTTAGGCCCGAGAATCAGTCTCGAGTGTCTACCCCATTATTTTCGGCCTGTCGGCCTGCATTAGTTAGGTGCCCTTTTCAACCCCCCTCCCTTCTTCATGTCACTGTCCTCTAGTTACGAGTGACCGTGGACTTGTTTAACTGTGGGTCAATGAGGTCATATGAGCTACAACCCTGTAATATGGTCCCCCTGTTTCCCTCCTCATTTATGCCCCTGCCTTGGACATTTCTATGAGTATTCGTAATATTATTATTATATTATTTGTACTGCAATTATTAGTAGACTAGTGAAAGGTTGTTAACATGTATGTTAGTCTGAGGGAGACGCTCCTATCAAGGATGCGCCCCTCGCCACCCAGCCTGTATGGTTTAATAATTCAGGCTTCTCTCACGTCTCATCTCATAGCCTCCTACATCAGTGCTGGCGTGTTTTTGTTGCCTGAAGGTAGACCTCAGCAGCTCTCCACACATTCCAGTGGAGGGTGAGTCATTCATCACCCTCGACCAGAACTGAAGGCATTCCAGGCTGAAGTCCCAGGACAGGTCTGCACCTACTACGGGAGTAAGTTGTTAACTCCCTTACCTGCAGGGCACTAGCAACTGGCTGCCAGCACAAGGGAGCTTCAGCTTACCCCACCCCGAAGGAGAACCTTGAATACAGATACGAGAGACACTCGAATAAGCAAACCATACACGAGTTTTATGAGCAACATCCCAATGATGATATTGGCTTATAATTCGTTATAAATCACCTTGTACCCCCCCCCCATACTCATCGACTGTATTTCTTCCTTGTTATTCTTTATTAAATATTTGTTCTTCCACAAAATCACTAAGCTTTGCGTTTTGCTTGTGCCTGTCTATGTGCCTGTCTATGTGCCTATAGAATACCAACACAATATTTACCACGTTGTGGCTCTAAGACTTTACCCCTAGGAGTCGCAGGCCATCGTCCCCATCGGAAAGTGCAAACTGACCGATCGGCGGACTTATTCCATTACGGGAACGATATTCCGTTTTATGAAGTTAAATTCTGTCTTTCTTATGAGTAAAAACTTGTTTCAATTTTATGGTTACAAAAATTCTTCAAAGTAGTGAAGAGACACCATACTCTTGTTGTCATTTCATATATTCAGTTACTATATAAACAGTGCACATCTTCTGTTTTAATGATTAACCAGTGATTAATGTCAATAAAAAGAAAAACAGATTTTTGTACAAAAAAAAAAATTAGCCTCATGCGAGAAAAAATATAAGGATGTTTGCCAATGTCTCTTTCTCCTTTTTGTTTTCAATGTGTACTTTCTGATGGTGTGGAAAGGTAAAGATACAAACTTATTTAAACACGGCGTGAAAACAACTTTTGAGGTTTGATTTAACTATCTACTGAATTCTCGTGATGTCTCATTCTTGAAGGAGGTGCAGTGGTTGAGTGGTAAAGAGCTTGGCTTCCGAACCGCAAAGTCCCGGGTTCGAATCCTGATGAAGAATGAGATTTTGAATTTGGAGATCTTAAGAGTCCAACCAACGCAAATGAGGGAAAGTAAAAGTGGTTGTCGTTGTGGTGACCACATAATATTCAAGTCAACCTTAGGCTTTTGAAACTTTACAGCATTTGCTCATATATCACAAGGTTTGAAAGTAGTACTTATGTTTTGAGTTAAAACATGTATAATACCTGAAGGCAGTCTTGAAACCTTTGTATTTCTCTAAGACTTTAAACCCCTTACGTTTCAAGAATTTGACGATTCTGTCGTAACACTTATATTCCTTCCCGGATTTTTCCCGGAGTCTCAAAATATCTTTTCCTAATACAGAATGTAATTACGGAAGCAAAATTAAAGAAACAGTTTTATTTAGTTTAAAAGGAATTACGCTTGATGTATGATTGTTCAATTCCGAGATTCCGCTTAAAAAAAAGAAACATTTTGATCGGTAGTGTTACGCCTACACTTATTTTGCAAAACAGAGGTCAACTATCAAATGACCTACATATTCCGCCCACCTCGCAATACCGGTATTTATTGCCGATTATAACATTACCCGACACACATTGCCGTTAGGCAGATGTTTAATCAGAACAGCCTTTTTACAAAGAGTATATCAAGTCTCTCTATCTATCTGTCTGTCTGTCTGGTATTATTTTGGTATACACGTTATTTCTACCACGCCCAATCTCGGATCTACGTGAAATTTTACACATTTATATTTGCACCTCACAAAGGATGAATTAATAACAAAAAAAAAACAATTAACCAATTAGTGAATTAATTATTGGTAATTAATTATTTTTGTTTGGTACCGAAAAAGGGAAAGAAAATGCTACTTATTGAAAAATGTGGCTTTATATGTAGAGTTCTTCGCCAATTACGTTTATAGCACGTTATTTCTTCCAATTTCCTATTCTTGGGTGAAATAAAATTTCGCACACATATTCAGAGTTGCGATGGATGAGTGGTAAAGCGCGTCGCTTGTAAACCGGGGGGTCCCGGGTTCGAATTCTGGTGCACATTTGGATTTTTAATTTCGGGATCTTTGGGCGCCTTTGAGTCCACCCAGCTCTTTTGGGTGCCTTGGGGACAAGTAAAGGCGATTGGTCGTTGTGCCTGACACATGACACCCTCGTTAACAGTGGGCCACAGAAACGGATGACCTTAAAATCATCTGCCCGTAGATCCCATGGTCTGAAAAGGGGGTTGGGGAAACTAACTTCTTAGTCGATGAAAATAAATGAATCAATCAGAAAATTAACCAATTAGTTAATCAATCATTAATTAATTAATTTCTTTTTATATAAAAAGGGAGCATATTCGTATATGGATATTATTGCCAGCGATTTCGCGGTTCATCCCCTTAGATAACGTTACCTACTGTCTCAGCCAAAGAATCAGACAACGTCAGTGCACTAGATAGTGATCACGAAACTTCAGAGAGAAGATAGAATCGTTTCAGTCCTTAAGTGCACATTTATGTTTAGAATGCACAAGTGGCGTCACTGAGGGGGGGGGGTTCTTCAGAGCACAGGTAGCATCGTTTCAGTCTTTAAGTGCACATTTAAGTTTAGAATACACAAAAGGAAGTCACTGTGGGGGGTCGCTTCAGGGCACAGGTAGCATCGTATCAGTCCTTAAGTGCACATTTATGTTTAGAATGCACAAATGACGTCATTGAGGGGGATGGTGTTTCAGAGAGCAGGTAGCATCGTTTCAGTCCTTAGGTGCACATTTATGTTGGAATGCACAAGTGACGTCACCAGGGAGGGAAGCGGTCCGCACCGGGTGACACCCATCCTTGTGACGCCACTGGAACATACTTACCTATTCCATTGAGCTCGTCCAACTGTTGCTCTATGGCTGTGAAAGCAATCTTTTTCTCTTCTGTCAGGATTTGGTCTTTCCCTTGAATCTCAACTCTCTTCTTGGGCATTCTCTGGTCTGGCCTAGTCTCTGAGCACTAAAGTAACTTACTTAAAACGAAATTCAAGGAGTGGAGAGAGACAGACATTAAGTGTTGGTGTTTGTGTTAACTCGCAAGATGAAGACTAAATAGTAAGAAGAAAGATGCGTGCACCGGTATTTCATGAAATAATGAAATAGATATTTATCCATGAAATAATATCACGAAAACTAAAAAAAAATAACTAAATCAAACAGTTCAAACGAGCCCAATCGTCATAGAGGGCCTGAACCCTGACCTACAACGTCACAACCTCTTGGCAGTGGAGACCAATAGCTAGTTGCCGTGTCACAGGTCAGTATTGAGACCTACTATAACTATTGGTCTCTGTTCAAGTCAAATTATAAATTATTAATAGCACAGGAGAAATTATAACGTATGCCCGGGGCCGTGTTTTGTAAATATTTTTTTTTTATTATATATTGAAAATTTTCTTGTTTTTTTGATTGGTCATCAAGTAAGCGAATCGTCCAATATTTCACATTAAAAATGAAATCTAGATTTATATTCCAAATATAAACATGTAGATTTCCTCGCGTATTTCTCAGCATTTATTATCTAACGCACATGAAAGAGAATATAGATATTAATTATTATATACACATAATAACAAATAAATAGTTTACCTAGAATCTCAGCATTAAAAACCGTTATCGTTCTATTTAGAGTGTAGGTGTGTATCTTCTTGCAGTGTAGTCTAACATTTTAATTATCAGCAGATTTGCAAGTAGACTATAATGTCGTATATCTAGGAGTCTATTTAATTATAATTAATGTTAATCTAGAAATATGTAAATTTTCTTACTATTGCGACTTAATATTCGTATATTCATAACCTCATTCACCAAAACGAACGAAATCCGCTACGGAGGACAGACTTAGAGGGGGAAGGGAATTAGAGTACGTGGTGCAGCGTTTGTTTACGATTTGTCAATGAGGTCCACTAGTAATAATAAGTTGTGCATTCCAATCCGAAGATATAGGAGGAATGCAGTTTTTTTCCAGTGGTTTATTTAGATTTTCTGTTCGCCGTATGCGTCCGTCCTCGGTGGCGGATTTTCTTTTGGTCTCAAATGAGTATCCCGCGGCCTTTGTAAGTGACCTCTAGCTGTCTTGTTCTGAGGTCGCATGTTACCAGGCGCTCTCTTCTAAGTCACTTAATTTAAAGCAAGTTGGCGCCTAAGCTGGTCTTTAAAACCGTTTCCGTGGTACATCGACCACCTTTCAGCTCACAAAAAATTGGCCTACTGCTTTTGGTCCCCTATACTGAATACGTTCCCTGCCCAGCGTAACTGTCGGACCACCTTGTTGGATAGCAAGTCTGTCATCCATCATAGTTGCTCGAGACTTCGAACTCAAATTCAGACTGAGCAACATTTTTACAAAGATTTTATCAATTCTTCTGCCTTTCTGTCTGTCTGTCTAACTGTTTGTCTTTTTGGTAAAAAGTTCGTACACCTTATTTCTTCGACACCCAATCTCGGATCAAGCTGAAATTTTGCACCATTGTTTATTTTTCCTGACAACTCAAAAAAAAAAAAATCAATAAAAAACACAATTAGTTAATTAACTATTGGTAATTAATCATTTTCTTTGCTATCTCGAACAAGGGAAAGAAATTGTACCTGACTGAAATGATGGTATAAGCTGAAATATTGGCCTTTATAGGTTCTCGTTTTAAATTGAAACAAACAATGTATAATTATGCAATCTTTTCTAGTGTCACTATCAGATTGGCTAGTAAATTGGCTTGAGAAGGCTTGGGGTATGAGTTCAAACTCAGGTCGCTTACCTTTTTTTTATTTTGTAACTAATGGCCCAAACAAGTGATCATAGAGTATTGAGAAAGCTAAGACCATGAAATAGCTCTAAAAAAAAATTGGTAAAAATATTATTAATCGCACAGATTTATTATAGTTAGTCTAGATCTATTACAAATTTCATTACATGACTGATCCAAACTAGTTGATACAATTAAACTTCGTATAAGCTTTTTTTAAAAAAAGTATTTTATATATATATATAGGGTTATATATATATATTGTTAGAATTCCCAATCCTTCCATTGTTAAGATGTTACAGCCAACCGAATCTAAAAGTCTATATTCTGACATCTTAGAACCTTTCAAATGTTTTTACATATTTATTGGCTTGGACCATTGCCTGATACCAGATTATGAGATTAGAACTAGCGTAATGTTTAATCCTCGAATCTCAACATTTTAACATTAAACGACGGTGACATTGTTCAAAGGTAATTAAACCAAGACATTAGAGATGTAGCGGGCTGAGGCTCTGGTCATGTGATATGTGACTTCTATTTTTAAACCAAAGAATGGCGGCCATCTCGCATGTTAAAAATACAATTACAAATTGCCCATATAAAAACTAAACAAAAAGATACTAAAACAAAGTTTAAAAAATGTTTATTTATTTTTTTAACGGGATTGAAGATTGAGTGACTATGTTTGTAGAATATTTGTGAAATATTTAACATGCTTCGAATGTTCTTTACATTTTACAGATAAATACCATGTTTGTGGCCGAGTGGGTAACCGGTTGGCTTCTGAACCTGGTGTCCTGGGTTAGAATCTTGGTGAAGACTTTATTTTGAAGTTTGTGATTTTTAGGGCGCCCCTGATTCCGTCAAACGCCAATGGGTACCTGACTTTAGTACCGTGATCTTGGGAAAAAGCGTTTGGTCGTTGTACTGGCCACATGACACTCTTCTCATTGGCGAAAGAAACAGATGAGTTTTGCATCGTCTGCCCTATAAATCGCGAAGTCTTAAGGGGAACTTTATTGACATCCTATCCCAAACCTTCCGCAGAAAGACGGGGAATGGCAGTGGGCATGATTCAAACCCGGACCGTAGACACCATTGAATGACAATATAGATAAGTACCTCACGACCAGGCCTCCATGTCAACAGTAAGAGCTCCTTTGGGTACTCCAACGATCAAGCGAAGTCAATTAAAAGTATCGTACAGTAGACTATTATAGACTAAGATATTGAGTATTTCTTCGCCGAGTTTTGGACTATGTGGTAATTATAGTAATAATAATGTCATAACGAAACTGGCGGCTCAGGCAAGAGGAGACATATATATAGTCGACACATACAAACAAAGGCGCGGTGGCTGAGTGGTAAAGCGCCTAGCTTCCGAACCGTAGTCCTTGGTTCGATTCCAGGTGAAGACTGGGATTGTAATTTCGTTATCTTTGGGCGCCTCTGAGCCCACCCAGCTCTAAAGGGCACCTGACATAAGTTGGGGAAAGTGAAGGCGGTTGGTCTTTGTGCTGGCCACATGACACCCTCTTTAACCGCGGGTCACAGAAACGGATGACCTTTAAATCATTTGCCCTATAGATCAAAAGGTCTGAAAGGGGAACTTTCTCTACTTTTGCAACGTCACAAACTGTGGGTAGTGGAGACCAATAGCTTATTGTCGCGTCACAGGCCTGCACAACAACGAACTAGTTGGTCTAAATTGACCACAGGTTGTGACATCCTTTTAGTGACATGTCGAAACGTTATTTCTAGTCTGGTGAATCATGAATCGTCTATGAATCGGCGCTTGGATTGAGGTGAAAAAAAAAAGGTTTATGACATCTGTACGAATATGTCTAAGAATGTTGTGGGTTGCTACGGAAATAGAGCTTTATGAATTGAACTTATTAGTTAACTTAGAAATAGATACAGGAAAACTTCAATTCCTTTCGCATCAATTTTCTAGCGTTATTTTTTTATTTTAAACATTTTATCTGGGACCAACTAATTCACTTTGCTTAGTGCTTCTTATTGCCTAATGCAGGCCCTGATGCAGGATAGCAGAAAATCTCTCTATATAATTCTCTTCATGGCCAACCATGCGTGTTACTACGATAAAGTCATGAAAAGATAACTTTTTCTTTATTTCTGCAAGTCGGACTAGAGTTACCCCACGTAACTTTCGCGTTGACAGAGAGATCAGGTAACTGTTTATTTCTATCAGTCGCACAGTGGCGTCACTACTGTTGTTGTGACCCGGTGCGGTCAGGGTTAGGGTTAGGGTGTCATCCCCCCTCTTCCGCCCCACCAGAAAAATTTCGTGTTTTATGCTTTGTTGAATCGTAATACACATATTTTAAAATTAACTACATTATTTGATTGTTAAACAACTATAAAATGTGTGTTAATTAAATTTAAAAATTTAGTTGTTACAATTTATCTATAGTTTAATTTTGCAACTTTATTTATTCCATTGATAAGTTATTAGATTTTTTAGGGGAGATATTATGTAGATCTCATCAGCTTCTTTTCTCCCCTAAAATCTTTGAATAAAATCAGTGTATGCTATGTTAGGTGTGCTTTCCAACAAA
>JAZGLO010001796.1:0-109672 GCA_036873155.1 Biomphalaria sudanica | reverse complement strand
GGTGGCGGTGGAGGGTCGACGTACAAGAAGAGGCAGTCGGCGATTCAGAGAACATCCGATGAGTCCTTAAAGATGGCGCTTTCATGCATTGGGCGCCCTCTCATTGCGGCGTAATGGACAACGAGGCGGCTGACATCCTCGCACTCGAGAGAGCCTAAACAGCCGCTCACCTCGAAGCACCAAGCACGTTTTGAAAAGCTACGGCAGAATTCCGAGCACTCATTTATGAGATGTGGTTAATAAAGTCCTGGGAGGTATCCGACAGAGTCCGTGGTGTCAGGCAGCATATGCGTCACTCAGATAGCGACGATCAGTGGAGGCGGTTGAGGAGGTCAGAACAAACAATTTTTGCACAGTGTAAGATGAAACATTGTCCTGTTGGGACATCATTTGCCCGCTTCAGTCCGAACTACGACTCTCGATGCCGTCACTGTGGAGAATGCGTCGAAACAGTGCCGCATATCTTGTACGAGTGTCCCCAGCTTTGAGAGTTGAGGGGGCACGTGTCTGTGCATTCACTCAAAAACATGCACGGTAGCTACGAGGTATTACTCAAAATGGCCCAGTTTCTTGCCAGAGCACTACGAGATGAGTAGTCCTTTAATAGGAGTTCATCTTAGGTTACCTGAATCAGCCAGGAATAATAATGACTTGGCAGAGTTTATGTCATTGATTAAAGCATGACTAGTTTGATACAGAGACACGCGTTCAACAAACCAGCTTCTTTTTACGGTTACGCCAGTATTTTAAAAGTAAGACAAGCAAACTATAACAATAATTTTTTTTAGAAAGAAAGCTTAACGTATAGGGCTATAGGGGAAAATCTCTGACCTTAATACTATATCTATCAATAATGTGTCACAAGCTCAGTTGACATTGCCTGTTAAATGTTCACCTCGGATTAAGAGGGTGAAAAGACACATGAAACTTCTGATATAGGAACAGGAAGTAATGATGACTAAATGGACTTTTAGTTCAGGCAGTCAAGTGTTATCCTTAGGACCAGGCAGTCAGTGGTGTCTTTTGGGCAGTCGAAGCCAGTGGTCACTTGAAATATGTTTTTCTAGTAGACCTCAGAACGAGACACCTGGAGGTCACTCACGAAGGCCGCGGGATACACATTTGAGACCAAAAGAAATATTGCTGCCGAGGACAAACGCAGACGGCGAAAAGAAAATCTAAATCGACCACCTGTAAACAATGGTTATGCTTGCCCTGGTTGTGGCAAAATATGTAGGTCACAGCTGGGACTGCGCAGCCACGGGAAATACTGCATTCCTCGAAGACTAGCCATATTATTATTCTGTACTATTATTATTGAAGTATTTGTTACCCGCTGTGATGCGGACCTTACTTGAAGTCTTTTTTGGAGAATTTGATATGTTGGATATATTTGATACCGCTGTTATGCGCATGTGACTTTGTTTCTTATTGAATCGTGTCACTGCCAAGAAGTGCGGTATTATTATTGTCATAAAATAATCTTTTTATTTTGTCTGCCAAAGAGGATTCATGTTCATCTGTAACATCTATATTCGTCTCGTGCCAAGTGTGACTCCAGGAAGCACGAGCCCAACACTCTACGACATTCGCGACACATTATATAGTGACCAGCCTCATGTGTAATAGAAATACTATAATACACGTCAACAAACGTAGCTTTTACATAATGTACAAAATACTTGATTACCGATAATTAGATGACTAATCATTTTGTTTTATTTATTGACGTCTTGTTAGGTTCACTAATTCATTGTTTTAAGTATAAACTTGATCGAAGAAAGGTTGACGAGAAAAAGGGTTAATTTTTATTTAACTCTTTCTCTCCGTAATTATTTTTCCACATTTTGAAAGATTTCTTTATTTTGCTCATTACTATTTCACTCCCGTGTTATGATTGGGCTTCAATAATTTTTGCGTTTGTTTTATTTGGTATAGAATTCAAGGGTAATTGTCACGTCAGTTTTAGAACCCCTGTAATATTTTGTGACTAGTAATCACTGAACCATTCCGTGCACGATTCGCACGAGATTTTGTTTTTTGGTCGGAAGCTGACCACGAGGTGGACAAGTCAGTTGATTTTGGACTCTCGTAAGGAGAGGAGTGTTTTGGATATTAATGTACAAGTAGAGTGTCATTGAATTGATTTGTATTCAGGACTAATTTTCTTGGATGTATTTTGTGATGGCTGAAGTCGCCAAAATCTTTATATTTATATATTTAATGTGAATAAAAACCATGTCTGCTACAAGTGAGTCTATTAATTATTATAAATATTGTGGTCAAAGAGTTCAGTATATTAGTGTTCTCACGCACTGGCAAATCTAGTGCGCGTGTGAAAATATTTAGTTATCAGTGAAGAACATTGTAGAGGTATCTACAACACAGAGACATTCGCGTCATCACGCCTATAACAAAACCAGGCTGTGACATATGGTGGCCAGTAAAAGTGTCTTCAAGACAGTGAACCTACACTTCTCGTTTGGCGCAAGAATATACATTAGACCGGAACATTTTTTTTCTCAAGATGGCGTCAAATTAAGCGTGGACTGAATCCAGATTGCTCACAAGATCTACAAGGCAATCAAGGACGCAGTACGACACGATACAGAGCACACTTGCCAAGCCTCTGTCTAGACAAGATTCCAACACTGAACAGTATGTTGTGTGCTAGACACGCACGGTCTTAAAGCGCAAATATCACTCAAGCGAAACCAGCCACAAGTATTTAAGTAGATCATCATTGAGCTTGCAAAATTTTTTTTTGTTTGTTTGTTCGCCGGTTGACCTCTACACACAATTGTGACTGTTACACACCGAAGTTATTGTGTTCTACAAGTCAGTAATATCTTATCTTATCTTATATAATACAGACGTTACTTCAAAAAAGAAGATGATTACGTCCTACGTGTCATGCATTTAGTCAAGGAAGAATCTCAATCAAACTTTGTGCTTTAACGTCGTTTACATCCATGTAGGCCCCCGCCTCCTAGAGATGTGGAGATTGCATTAGGTGGAATCAACTCTATATCAAAGGACATACCATTCAAAGAAACAAATTGACATTTCTACTAGTATTTGTTTAACCTAATTCGTCATATGTCATTGACTAATGTGGACTTGCAGCTACTTCTTGTATACCTGGTCAATGCTTATTTCTCTACTATTGTAAATATCTTGAGATTCAGCACGGCGTGACAGCACCATCTGCAGAAACCGAAGACAGCTGATACACTTGTGTGGGTGAAAAATTCAAGGCGTCGCTTGAAGACAGTTGATACGTCGTTTCTACGTGAGCGCTCGTCACCAACTCTTGACACGCTCCTGCATTGTCGAGGTTTTACCTTACATTGCTATACAGAAGGTCCTACATTTAGACCTCTGTTCGCTTATGGTCATTCAATTTTTTTTTTCAGCGACTTTACATATTTGGATTATCTAAGCTGAAGTCTTCTACTTAAGTACTGTTGGATTATTGGTATAAATGTGCAAGTACTTTTGGATTATTTATCTTGGACGTTGAAGTTGGACTAACTTGGACTAGCTTGTACCTATTGCCGCTTTCCTAGTCATCGTTATAAGTCGAAGGAACAACACGTGCCTGTATTACTACACTAACCTTTTGGATTATCTTATTGGATTATTTGAATTATACTTATTAGATAAGTCACCTATTGGATTATCTACACTACTACGCTATGTTGGAAAGAGGATGTAAGTTAACTATTTAAGATTGAAATCTTATATTGAGTATTGATATTGACATTGAATTTCCGTATTTCTATATATTTGTTACTTTTAAGGGTGGCTGGAGAGGGACTATTTTATGATCTATCATAATAATAGGATCTATTAGGGGATATCCTATCTGTTCTTTTACCTTCAATAAGACCCAACGCGTTTGAGGTCATCCTTGTTGGTAGGGAGGTACTAGATCATATTGGGAAATATTTATTAGCTGTTTTAGTCTTGTTTGTGTATTTTGTCAGAGTATTCTGTTTGTATTTATATTGTTGTTTGTGTAAATCTTTGTATCTACATATCTGTAATTTTCCTGTCCTATTTCTTCTTTTTATTGATTTTTTTTATAGCAGACTGTTTCGTCATTCATATTGTTTCTGTGTTTGTTTTTTTATACATTTTACATATATTTTTGCTTCTTTTTAATTTAATTTTTTTTTTATTATAACTGGCATAAACAATAGCCATACATGCTTCATATTGAGAAATATTTGAGCTATTGCATTTGTGAATATAATTGATTTGATACATATAATTATTTGAATATATGACTATTAAGAAAGTTCATTGAACTTGTATTTATTTTGTAAAAATACACTGTAGATAATTCACACACATTCTTCCAGTGTAACATATCTGTAACATATCTCATTTTTGCAACTTAATATTTTGATTGATTTACTTCAACTACTCATTGGACATAGAGTGTACATTAATAATAACCATGGCATCATATGATAAAATTCTAGAACTGGTAAAGGTGATGGAACTATAAGGGGAGGAGAAAAAGGAGTTTATAAGAAAAGAATTAGAAAAGGCTGAAAAGAAAGAAAGGGAGGAAAGGGAAAAGGCTGAAAAAGATAAAGATAGGGAAGAAAGAGCTGCGGAAAGAGCTCATCAAAAAGAACTTAAGGACTTAGAAGTAAAACATAAAGAACTAGAGACAAAACAAAAAGAACTAGAGACAAAACAAAAAGAAAGTCAGGACAAAGTAGAGTTAGCTAAATTAGAAGCAGCAAAAATTAATCCCAACATTATTACCCAGCAAACTACTAACAAACCATTTATTTCCAAATTTCATAAATTTAATATTAAGGAGGAGACATTAGAAAATTACCTAGTTCAGTTTGAACATATTTCATCCACTTACAACTTAAATAATGAGGGTATGGCAAAACATCTTTTGGCTAATTTATCTGGAGAACCCCTAAACATAATAAGCACACTCACAACTGAACAAAAAAAAGACTACCTTGCTGTTAAAACTAGACTTTTGGAACATTTTGGAAAAAGTGAAGACTATTATAGAAAACTCTTTAAGAAAATTAAACTAAATAAAGATGGAGACTTCAATAGAATTATATTTGACATGAAGGCAAAACAGAAACTGATCTCATTACTAATTTAAACCTTTTTAAAGATAGCCATCCTGATCATACCATGGATAAAAGAGACCTACATCAACTAGCCGCAACAGTCAGTACATCAAACAGTAATACTAATGAAAGATTTAAATTCTCTAACTCAAAAACTTGCTTTAATTGTGGCAAGAAGGGCCATGTTAAAAGCCAATGCAGACAAACTAATACTAGTAACTTTAGATATAGAAGTTACACTAATTACCATAATCCTAGCAACTACAATCAAAATATTTACAACAATCCTAGGAACAATAATAACCAATATACAAACTACAGATCAAGCCAGAGTGCAAGCCCTAGAGAAAGAAGGAGCCTTAGAAATAACAACTTCCAATACAATAACCATAATACTAATAGACAATCAAGGAGGGACACATACAACCATCAGTCTAACTACAATACTAACCAGCAAAACAGAAATAGAAATGATAGAGGCAATCACAGTCCAAATAATAACAATAGTAATAGTCAGGGCAATAGAGAAGAATTGACAGCCTACATGCAGTACAATAAGCCAAACTTAAATCTATACCCCTCATATGTAAATGGAATTAAATTAGAAGCCATCAGAGATACAGGAAGCAGTGCCATTTTAATACATTCAAAACTAGTAAAACCAAATCAGAAACTGCCAGAAAAGATTAAACTTACATATGCCAATCAAAAGAAATTTGATATTTGTGATACAGCCAGAGTACACTTAGATACCCCATGGATAACTGGAGAAGTAGATGTTATTATTTTAGATACACCAGCCCAAGATTTAATCATTGGTAATGTTAATGGTGTAAATGATATAAGTAAAGAAGAAATTAGGAAATGGGCAGCAAAGAAGGGTGAAATTTGTGAACTATTTGTTGCACAAGATACAAGTCCCACTAGAAACATTTCAAGTAATACTGACAACATTATTAGAGTAGATAATTTATCAGGATACACTAGATGGCAAACTATCATGAGAGAATTTAGCAATGTTGCACATGTTAAATGGGTAGATATAAGAACTCAAGATAGATCAAATAAAATTGCATTTGTACACTTAAACACAGTAGAAGATTGTTATAGACTTATTAAAGCATTCAATAACAAGTTATTTAGAGGAAGATATATTACTGTAAGCTATGAAAATGTTTAACTTCACAATATAATTAGAAACAACTTGACATTTTTCAATCAGGTCAAGCTGACATTTTTTTTCTAGTTATCATGTAACTAGGTCATGACATATTTTTGTTACACTTGTATCATTTTATTGGGTCATGATGACATTTTTCCTTTCATTGATGCTATTGTACTATCATTTTTTATTAACTGTGCATTACATATTTATTTATCACAATTTGTCAATAACATAGAATATCACAATAACTAGATGTGCTAATAATTTATATGGTTAGTAAATACAGTAATGTAAACAAACACATTGTAAACAACAGTAAACTACTTGAACTGTTGACCTAAATTTTTTTGGAAACTCACAAATGTAAATATGGTTGATTTTTTTCCAAGTGGTACACATTTGAATGTTATCATTTTTTATGCTATTCTACTTTAAATACCACATGTGTGTGCTAGCAATAGCAATTATAGACAATGTCACGGTAACCTTGTATAATGATGACAGAACTTAAAGTAATACTGAACACAAATATACTTGTATAGATATATGTAATTTTTTTTTTGAACTTTTTCAATAAATTCACTTAGTGTGTCAAATGATACACATTGCTTGTGTAATATCATAGAAATAATTTGATGTTAAATGACTTTAAATTTTTTTTTCTTCTCTTATAATTGAGATGTCAATGTATGTTAACAGGAGGAGCACATAGCAATTAAACATGCTCATGCAAAACATTTAAATATAATGTAACTATACTTCAGGAGAATAAAGTCTTAACTTGTATTGATTTTTTTTCAATAACATACTTGTACAGTAGATGTAATCATAATAATTTTTTTCAAAAATCTTTTCTAGGGGAAGGGGCGTATGTCACGTCAGTTTTAGAACCCCTGTAATATTTTGTGACTAGTAATCACTGAACCATTCCGTGCACGATTCGCACGAGATTTTGTTTTTTGGTCGGAAGCTGACCACGAGGTGGACAAGTCAGTTGATTTTGGACTCTCGTAAGGAGAGGAGTGTTTTGGATATTAATGTACAAGTAGAGTGTCATTGAATTGATTTGTATTCAGGACTAATTTTCTTGGATGTATTTTGTGATGGCTGAAGTCGCCAATATCTTTATATTTATATATTTAATGTGAATAAAAACCATGTCTGCTACAAGTGAGTCTATTAATTATTATAAATATTGTGGTCAAAGAGTTCAGTATATTAGTGTTCTCACGCACTGGCAAATCTAGTGCGCGTGTGAAAATATTTAGTTATCAGTGAAGAAGATTGTAGAGGTATCTACAGCACAGAGACATTCGCGTCATCACGCCTATAACAAAACCAGGCTGTGACAGTAATGCATGCTGTTTTTATATAGAACAAAATAAAGTATATAAAATTAAAAAATCAATTAAATTTAATGAGGTCAAATCAACGATGGTATCGTCGATTAGGAGAGAAAGAGTAAATACTACACGGTTTAATTTCCCTTGTTGCCATTTAACAAAATAATACATTACCAGTAATTATTAATTTAATTAGTTACCATTTTACTATAAGAACAAAAAAAAAGCTCGAGCATGATAAAGACAAATGATAAAAAAATGAAAGCAGAAATATGGCTAAGGCTTTCTTAACACTTAAGTCAGTCTTTTAACATCTACAGAAACTGTGTACGGAACAAGTTAAATGACTGTATAGTGAACAGAAGATGTTACTCACTTATACAAGTTCCAGGCGTCATTAATGAGTTGAAGTCTATTTACGATTGGTATAACCTAAAAGGAACAATTGATTGATTGAGATACGAGTAATTACGATTGTGATATAAATTTACATTAAATCAATGTGTTTGTGTAAGCCTGCTCAAAAGAAAATACAGTAGAACATAAATTATCCAGATTAATTATTTGGGAACTCGGTCACTCCGTATACTCGATCGTCCGGATAACCGAAAGCGGAATAGCACAAACAATCCATTTCACCAACAATATAAAATAAATTCTATTAGGGAATTTCACTGTACGTAACCATAAAAATTAGGTTATACAAACAGGGGACATGGCCGGTCCTACAGATTGCGGGGCCCTATGCTAAACGAATAGCGCGGAGACAAGTCTGGGTAGAGATAAAGATAATACGTGAAAATTAAGAATTTTTATTAAAAATAAATTCTTCATTTTAATTTTATTCATACTTTATTAAGTGTAAAATCACGGTCAAATTAAATAAGGAGCCATTTTAAAAAAAAAAAGGTCGTTTTCCAACATTCACGTCTGCCTTTAAGATCTACTAACGACTATCAAAATATCGCTTTTTATTTTTTTTAAGAGATCGAGATAGATTTAGATCTCTATTTACATGCCACTGACTCTTACAGTGAGTTAAGTATTGGAACGTCCAGTTTTGGTTTTAAATTCGCCTTATTATTTTATTATTGAATGCAAAATGATAATGCCGTTTTTTATTTAACGCGATCCGGATGAGTTGACGGAAACCCTGTTATAATTTTAAAAGGCCTAATTTAATAATTTACTACTAGTATTAGCGCGGGGCCTATAAAAGTGCGTGGCCCACTACGGCCGTATAGGTTACTGAGACCTAAGGCCGGCCATGACATGGGAATGTCAGTCTCAGTTGACATTGCCTGATATAATGTTCACCTCAGGTTAAGGCGTTAAAAAGACTCGCGAATTCCTGATGTAGAAAACAGGAAGTAGAATGACTATAATTTAGTTAAGTCAGTTCAGTCAGAGAGTGAGAGAGTCAAGTGTTATCCTCTGTACGAGGCAGTTAATCTGTAGTAGCGACTTTGAGAGTCGAGTTGTAACTATGAGTCAAGTAGTATCTTTTGGTACAGTACGGACGTAAGTATTTTGATAGTTTTTCTCTGGATTTAGAGAGTCAAGTAGCAACTGTAAAGTTTATTGTTACCCGCTGTGATGCGGACGTTACTTGTGGTTTATTCTGTAATTGATCATTTTGGACATTCAATGCCTCTGTTATGCGAATGTAATTTTGTTTCACATCGGAAGTCTACATGTCACTGCCAATAAGGTGCAGTATTGTTATTATCGTAATTAAACAAACATTATATTTGTCTGCCAAAGAGAACTTGAGTCAATCTGTAATGTCTGTGTCTGTCACGTGTCAAGTGTGACACCAGGAAGCAAGAACTCAGCAGTCTACGACATTCGCAACACACAAATATTAACCAGCCTCATGTGTAATGTTACGCTTCTACGTCAACACACATAGAAACTTTACAGGGGAACAAAGTGTAATATGTTGTTTTAGACAGCTATCAAGAGAAGATAGGAAAAATAAGGAGCTGGTGAATCCTAGACAGTTTGTGGCACACTGGGCTATAGCCTAGCAGAGCCTGCCACACCGCTCACCCTAAACAGTATAGGCGCTTGCCGCTCCTTTGGATATATCAGCTGCTTGGAAAAGGAGAACCTGATTTGCGGGTGACATCGTTCCGACCACAACTAATGCCCAGGCTTCCATCTTATTTAAATTCTATGGTTTGATCCATAATTGCTTCGCGACTGAAGAAAGCCATAAGAAAATATTAATATCATTTTTTTTCTTGAACATAATTTATAAATAAAAAAAAAGATTTTACTAACAGAATGATCTGTCTTCAGTTGCTTGGCCAAAGCTTGCCAGTTGGATAAGTCATAATTAACTCTATAAAACCCAATTAAATCAACATTACAGATAAACCACGACATATCAGAGTCACTTGGTGCCAAATCACCATAAGATATACTCTCTGAAAACAAAAGCGAAATACATATCCATTAGAATTCAATATCATTTGTAACTATTTGCTTTTGCGTTAAACCAAATAAGTTAACCAATAAAAAGTATTTCACAAATATAATCTTAACACAACTGTTAATTCGTACATCCAGTTCTGTGAAAACATAATTATATTAAACAAGAACATTAAAAACATTTAGTAATAATAGACCCTGGATTTATTTTCAATTTATAAAGCGCATGTGTTTTTGTGTGTGTGTGTGAATGTTGGTCTTATGTGCATGTATATCGTGCATCTGTATTGTTATTGTACAGTAGTTACGCTGAGGTTGTCAATTGTAGTCAAAAAGAATTTTAATTTGTTTGGATCAATAAAGTTATCTTTTCTATCTTATCTTTATGATAACAAGTATTCCTACCGGCCAGCTCTGAAGGTTAGAGATGTTTCTTCAGCTTTGAAGATACTTACATCTTAGACCAAATGTATCGCAGGATGGCCGTAGGGAGGGGGTTCAAAACCAAGATATTCTAGCCCAGTGGTTCCCAAACGTTTTCCTTAACGACACACTTAGCACATTCTGAGTATGTCGTTTACTTTTTTTAGATTTATTCAAGCGGTATCCCAATGTTTAAATATTCTTGCAGTTCGACGAACACCTAGCGCCAAACACTAGGATTTCATGGAACACAGTTTTGGAAAAACTGATCTAGACCACTAATCAATAGATCAAAGTGCATACATACCATATGATCAGATAATTTTACTTGGACCATTTTTTATCAATAATTATAATTAATTGCAGCACAGTTTGTTGACATCACACTTGTTTAAATTGAATAGACACAATGTATTTAAAGAAGGGAAATATTTATTAAAAAAACAAAACAAAAAAAAACTAGTCGACCGCGGCGTAGCATACACGGTTGAACACTTTATGAGTTTAGGCAATCGACTGTGTATTAATGGAAAGGAGAATCTCTGGAGAGAGCAACATACACAAATAAATCAATAATTGATTGCCTAATTGAGTATTTCTGTTTACTAATTTCATATTTTATTAGGTAAAAAAAAAACTTGTTTAAAAAATCAACTTGATCAAAAAATTATTTAAGGGGACTTAATACAACAAATTTAGCCATATCTGTGAATACCTCAGTATTAGTTTTTCTTCTTACTACAAAACAAAATAATGAATTATCAGTAATTATTTGTTTAGTTGGTTACCCTTAATTGGTTCATATTTTGTCTATGTTAATGAATAATTGTAGAAAGAATGGGTATGGGAGAAATAGCATGTACATACTTTCTCATATGACATACAGACAGAATAAGTTGATATTAGCTTTCTAAAGATGATCATCCAACACTTTCAAACTACTTAAAATTTACATGACAAAAATAGCATTAAATAATGAAGTCAAGTTGGTAAGTACAAATGTACATATCTTTGTGTTCTATTGTAATGCACTTACTTGACTCTTCATCTTTCCAAAGCCAGTAAACATCTTCATCTGTCGGATCAAAGTTTAGGGTTAAACTACTAGCAAATGTCAAGGGAATGTTCCAAGTATAACTGAGGATGATTAAAGTAAGCTCCACTTGTTATTTATTAGATTTATTATCTTAGAGTAAACAATGTAATCAACAGACAAAATATCTCAAGCAACAGTTGACATAGGAATAGAAAGTTGGAATGTAAGTCTTGTGTAATCCTGACTTCATCATTTTGACAGCAGTGTCATATTCATATTAAATCTAAATCAAATATTATTACATTTGAAATGCTTAAATAAAGCTACCTTCGCCGGCTAGGTCATGTCCGCAGGATAGAGGAAAATGATATTTCGAAAGTCTTCTTTTTATGGTCAACTCGCGACAGGCTCAAGAAAAAACTGGCAATCCCCACCTCCGATAAATGGACGGGACCTCAAAGCTTGATTCTGACTACTGGAAAGACGTAGTCATAGATCTCTATACGTGGAGTGAGATGTTAACAAAGCATTGATGCTGACTACTGGACAGACGTAGTCATAGATCTCTATACGTGGAGTGAGATGTTAACAAAGCATTGATGCTGACTACTGGACAGATGTAGTCATAGATCTCTATACGTGGAGTGAGATGTTAACAAAGCATTGATGCTGACTAATGGACAGACGTAGTCATAGATCTCTATACATGGAGTGAGATGTTAACAAAGCATTGATGCTGACTACTGGACAGACGTAGCCATAGATCTCTATACGTGGAGTGAGATGTTAACAAAGCATTGATGCTGACTACTGGACAGACGTAGTCATAGATCTCTATACGTGGAGTGAGATGTTAACAAAGCATTGATGCTGACTACTGGACAGACATAGTCATAGATCTCTATACGTGGAGTAAGATGTTAACAAAGCATTGATGCTGACTACTGGACAGACGTAGCCATAGATCTCTATACGTGGAGTGAGATGTTAACAAAGCATTGGTGCTGACTACTGGACAGACGTAGTCATAGATCTCTATACCTGGAGTGAGATGTTAACAAAGCATTGATGCTGACTACTGGACAGACGTAGTCATAGATCTCTATACGTGGAGTGAGATGTAAAATGTTTTACATGTTTAGGATGTACATTCAGAGTTGAAGATAGTTTACTTCCTGGTCAAAACCTTCCGCAGGACGATGGGGATGGGAGCGGAGAGGGTTTAAACCCTCTACCGTCGATAAATCCGAACGACAGTCCAGCGCGCAAACCGCACGACAAGGCAGCCATAGACATAGTCACAGATCTCTATACGTGGAGTGAGATGTTAACAAAGCCTTGCATTCAGCTCAGATAGAAAAGCGACCTTAACCTGGGATACATGTAGACCAGGATGTCTCTCGAGAACAGGGCTCCACAGTCCCATGAAAAAGTGTTCGACGAGATGAGCCCTAGTCAGAAAGACACATTTCTTATTCCATATGTAAGGATGACTTCTAACAAGTGCTCCTTTCTCACCAGTGCCACTTGGAAATGGAATGGTTGTCTAAATTAGCCAGGAAAACCAAAGACTTGGCAAAGTTTAAGTCACTGATTGGAGGTGCGGTGGTTGAGTGGTATAGCGCATTGCTTCTGGACCTGGGTCCTGGGTTGGAATCCTGGTGAAGACATTAGTTGGGGAAAAGTAAAGGCGGTTGTTCATTATGCTGGTCACATGACACCCTCGTTAGCCGTAAGTGGCATTTTAGTTTGATAGTGAAGTAAGTTTTATTTGAATAGTGAAGTAAATCGTACTTGAATAGTGAAGTATATGTTATTTGAATTGTGAAAAAAATCGTACTTAAATTAATAAAGTACATATTACTTTAAAAGGGAAATAAATCTTACTTGAATAGCTAAGCAGAACTTACTTAAATAGTAAAGTAAATCTTACTTGATAAGTAAAGTAAATCTTACTTGATAAGTAAAGTAAATCTTATTCAAATAGTGAAGTAAATCTTATTTGAACGGTGAAGTAAATCTTACTTGAACGGTGAAGTAAATTATACTTAAATGGTAAAGCAAATCTTACTTAAAAGGTGATGTATATTTTCCTGGATCTGCCGCATTAGGATTCAGTAGAAATCTCTCCTGTTGCACTCTAAGAGTTGAATTGCTGTTGTCGTCACGTGTCACTGTAACTAAGGGATAGTTCATTTGTAGAATCCATGTGTCCATCACTTCTTTCACGTCTAGCGTTTTATTGTCCAGTAGTACTTGCTAAAATGATAATACACATTTTCAAGTGACATTTTAAGCTCTTTGTCTCCGAGTTGACGATACCATCGTTGATTTGACCACATTAAAGTATATATAAGTTTTCTAAGCATTAATTTGTGTTAAGTAAAGAGAGTGTACATTCCTCTTTAGTTCTATGCAAATTAAAATATTTTTTTGATTACTAAGTAATTGCATTAATCATAACAGAGAAGTGAACTACAAATGAGCCAATGAATAATTCCGTCGGATCATGGCAAATAATTACAGAGAGATAATAATGTATGGAACCAAACAGTGAATGCAGGGGGGGGGGAAGAAAGTTGTGACCGTTGCATAGCTAGACATTTCCAATTCTCCTTCAAAAACTACATTTTTATAAAGGTTTTATCCACTTACTATGTCTATATGGTAAAAAGTTTAAACATGTCATTTGTCCTATTTCCCATTGTCTAATCAAGTTAAACATTTGTACAATTTTGAGCGGCCCCCGTAAAGGAAAAAGCCGCTATTAGGTTTGTGCAAAATGTCAGTCTGTACCTCTGTCCGTTTGTCACACTCAGATCTCGAAAACTAGAAGAAAAATCAAAAGTATTATTTCACCAAGAGATGCGGCTTGGAAATTTTAGGTGCAACGGCTATTTTTGGTTTTCTTAAAGCAAAACGTTTAGTTAAAAAAATTAATTATTCAAACGATTTATTTTATAAAAATACATCAATTCTCAAACAATTAGATAAATTTAAGGGAGGTAATGTTACAATATGTTAACAAAGAAGGTTATTTATTGTGTCTTTTCGGTATCACAATGTCAAATATATTTATAAAATGTACAAGAAATGTTAAAAAAAAATAATTTTAGTTAAAGGTGTTTTCTCTGGTCAACTGTCTGCTAAAATTAAAAGAAAACATTGATGTTTGTTTGTAAAGGCTAAGAATGCACTTTGTATGCAAATATTACACACATTTATTTTAATGGACTTCTTATACAGCGACTTTCGTGCAATAGCGTATATAGTAGCGGTTCAGTACAATCATAATCAGTTCCCTCAATTTTGTGTTTTTGATTGTTAGATTTTATTTATTTTTTGTTTAGTGCCCCCATCAGAATAAGAGACGATTATTTTTGTGCTTTTTGTCTGTTGGTCTTTCTGTCCGTCACGTTTAGATTAAAAATAAAAAAAAATAAAATGCTAATGAAAACATGATTTTACCTTTAATGTTCCTTCAGAAATATTGTAATAGTTTTAAGTATCTATAATTGATTGTTCTGGATGTTTGTATAGTTATAGTGAGAGAAAATATTAATTCCAAATTAATCAAATACCGTTAATTAAATTTCTGGGATCGTCTCGTATGAAAATTTAACAATAAGAGATTATTAGTTAGTTTTTAAGTTAACAGCAATGCCTGGTTGTGCGGTCAGCGCAAAAGAACTGATTATCTCGACGGTCCCGATTTCATTCCCTGCTCGAAGCCATCCCCCGTCGTCCATCAGGAGATAAGGTTAAGGAAGTAAATGATTTTTAACTTTAAGGGAACGTTCGAAACATTTTACAGAAACAAAAAAATGTGCAACTCTTTTTGTAAATCTTGTTCATTGAACCTGACAAGGAATGACACGTTTTTTTTTCTCCCATTTTGTTTCTTGGTTCAAATTCATAAAAAGTTTTAGTCCTCAGAAATGAATGAATCAATCAATAAATTAACCAATTAGGTACTCATTTAATGCTAATTAATTTTTATTTATATTTATTAGAAAGTGAGCTAAAGCTTGTATTTTTTTTAAATGGGATTAATTAGCGTTTTTTCCCCTTACATATTGATTGTTTTTATTCATAAAGTCAATGACTTAATATGAAACATGGAGCTATGGACAAAGTTAAGAAAATTAATTGGATCCTGCAGCATGCCGATTAAGCCATATGTCTACTTATATAAAGAGCCAAAGGAAACGCATCCGGAGATGAGGAAGAGGTCTAAATTAAATGATTAGTCCAATAGAGAAAGATTAGACAATCAGTTACAACTGGCGATCACTCAATAACAACAGCAAAGAAATGTTCCATAATAAATTCCAGAAAACATTGAAATACAAGGACATAAAAAGCAGACATACTGGCCAATGAAAGGAGGCGCGGTGGTTAATTAGTAAAGCGAGTGGCTTTCAAACCGAGGGATCCTGGGTTCAAATCCGGATGTAGACTGGGATTTTTATATTCGGGATTTTTAGGAATCCTCTAAGTCCACCCAGCATTAGTTTGCTAAAAGTAAAGGTCGTTGTGCTGGCCACATGACACCCTCGCTGACTCTAGGCACATAGGGACGTAACATCGCAAGGTCTGACTGCCAAGGCGCCTCCACAATAGAGAATATAAACACATATGTTTGTAGATCATTAACTTTCTTTTTTTTAATATTTAAATCTTACAATAGGCAACAATCTCGTGGTATAAAAGTGCCGAAATTATAGCGTAGCTCATTATGTATAAAAGTAACTCTGGATTTCCGTCAGTGCGTAAACCACAAAAATGTAATTTTTTAGACTAAAATAAGCATATTGATACTTAGATTAAATTTACGAATACGCATGTTATTTCTACTAAAATATGGCATGTTTTTAGATATAAGTATTTCTATTAGTTAGTAGATTTTATTAAAGCTTTACAAAAAATTAAAGGGGTCGCCATAAAAATACTGCACCAGGCCATCACATTCTTAGTTACGACCCTGAATATGTCCTTTAAAATGTATGCAGCATGTTTTTTTAGGTGAAGAAAAGAAATACACTTAATTATTGCGCTTCAGATACATGATAGAGAGGCGTAGTGAATAAAACGTGCTCCCCGGGCAAGGTGCTTTATTGGTGACTGTCACAGTCTCAGTTGACATTGCATGATCTAATATTCACGTCATGTTAAGAGTTTAAAAGACACGTGGAATTCCTGATGTAGAAAACAGGAAGTAGAATGAATAAAGTTGACTTTGAGTTAAGTAGTAGCGTTTTAGTCGAGTTGTAATTCGAAGTATCTTTTGGGCTGTTGATACCAGTGGTCTTTTTGAGACATGTATTTCTAGTAGTTAATCAGTATTATTCTGTAGAGTTTTACCCGCTGAGATGCGGACGTGATTTGTAATCTACTCTGGAGAGTTTAACGTATTGGATATTTTTTGATACCGCTGTTATGCGGATAGGATCGTTCTTGACTAGTAGCACTAACAAGGAGTGCAGTATTATTATTATTGTTGTCAAAAAAACTTAATGTTTAGTCTGCTAAAACGGACTTCAGTCAATTTGTGGTATCTATGTTTGTCACGTGTCAAGAGTACTCCAGGAAGCACGAACCCAGCATTTCACGACATTCGCATTCTTCAACATTACACCATTTAACCTTTTACAGTGCCCCACTACTCCATTAACTAGTTTGTGGGTACTACCGGCATCATGCTCCTTGCCCACCCCCATCCTACTACGCTTCTAATGAAAGATTACCTCTGTGAGAGCTGCCCATAGATCAGCGTGAGACGCATCAGAATATTGATTGGTTGTAAGGTACAACTGTTTCAAAATATTAAGAAAATAAGATAAGATACTTTTTATTGATCTTATCAAATGAAAATACAGTTTGACAACACTTGACCATATCTACTGTAACAATGACAATATAGATGCAAATACAAAAAACATTAATAAGATGTACAAATTTACATTTCTTAAAAACCTAGAATTATCATGTTTCTGGTTCTCTGATTTTTCTATCGAACTAAAAAAAATTACATTGTTTTCCAAAGTTCGATAATTGATCTGATCTATTAAATATTATGTTTGACTCTGGTGTCTCATTGAGTGGTGTGTTTTTTTCCTAATAATTCATCTGATTTTTGAACCGACAATAAACATAATGCAAAAGGAAAAGCTATTAGATGTGTGCAAGAAATTGTGTCCTTCCGTTCTTTAAGATGAGTGCTCAAAACTAAAGAAAACTGGCAAGATGTTTATTTTATATTTTGTAGCTTCTAGCATTTTGTATTTCTGGAAAAAATATATTTTAAAACAATACATAAATAACATATAGTCTCTACTATAAATAATAATAATAATAATAATAATAATAATAATAATAATAATAATAATAATAATGGTAATAATAATATCAGTTTCAATAAGAAAACGTGTTGTTTGGGAGCATTTATATTGTTATAAACCTGGTGGTGGCACAGACAGGGGTAGTGATGAGAGTGTAGTCAGCCGACGCAAATCGCCCCAGGCCACAACGGTCGGCCGCGACGAGTGTCAACACGACGGTTCGGGAAGGATCGACGTCGTGAACAGAGCTCAGGAACGTCACGAGAGTTGTAGTCATCTGACCACCAAGAAACGTCGAGCGGCGTTCTGTCCGGTTCGAGAAGGCTAGTAGGGACCCTATATAAGAGCGGAGGTGTCGCAGTCAAGACGGTCGAGAAAAGGGGCTCAATACAGCGAGGTTCACGAGAGAAGGTTCACGACAGGGGCTCAGAACGCGGTCAACTACTGCACAATTCAACGGTGTGGTTCTGTACTGAGCATTACGACGGTTCAGTGCGGACTACTATCAAGTACAGTTGGGACGAACGGCGTCTTAATCTTGGTCTGCTAACGAGTCCGACGCAACGAGCCTAGTGTGTGAAGTCAGTCCTGAACTGTTGAACCCAGTGCAAGCCCGGAACGAGTCGAAGAGGCCAGTGCAAGAGTTGACACGGTGGAACGGTGTTATTGGAGAGATATTTGTACAGTGTACGTGTTGCTAATTGTACAGTATTTACTGTTATTTATTCAACCATTAACGTGTTACGTTATTTTTGAGCCCTGATTTGTCAAGCTCTTTAAGTTGGTGGTGTATGGTGCAGTTTGCAGAGAGCCTGGATAGTGAGATTCGTAACAATATATAAACTTTAACTGATACACAATATCTGAGTTTTCTTGTGTAAAAACTACTAGTGTTTTTCTTTTCGAAAATAAATTTTCTTTCTTAGAAAATAATGTATATAGAGAAAGATGATGATACAATGGGGTAGGCCTTTGAGTTTGGGTGAAGCAGATTATCTATTTATAATCTTCTTAATCATATGTTTAATGTTTAATCTCATTTTTTTTCTAATATTTTTTTAGTTTGATCCTGGACCTAAAATTTTGTAAGAAATTGAAAATTATTTTGGATGTAATATTATATATCATATTTTTTGTATAAAATGATGATGGATCTAAAACTGAATGTAATGTTTGATAAGATGCTTTACGTTAAGTTCCATACAATAATGCATTGCCAATCAACTCTTTAAAACAATTTATAGCTTTTCTTTTTATTATTACTTATTTACAAAAGTATATGCAATTTAATATATTTGTAGATATTGTTGTAAACCTGGTAGTGGCACAGATGGGGGTAGAGGTGTGTGTGTAGTCAGCCAACGCAAATCGCCCCAGGCCAGAACGGTCGGCCGCGACGAGTGTCAACATGGTGGTTCGGGAAGGATCGACGTCGTGAACAGAGCTCAGAAGCGTCACGAGAGTTGTAGTCATCTGACCACCTAGAAACGTCGAGCGACATTCTGTCCGGTTCTAGAAGGCCAGTAGCGACCATATATAAGAGCGGAGGTGTCGCAGTCAAGACGGTCGAGAAAAGGGGCTCAATACAGCGAGGTTCACGAAAGGAGGTTCACGACAAGAGGTCAGAACACGTTCGACTACAGCACAGTTCAGCGGTGTGGTTCTGTACGGAGCATTACGACGGTTCAGTGCGGAGTACTATCAAGTACAGTTGAGACGACTGGCGTCTTGATCTTGGTCTGCGATCGAGTCCGACACAACGAGCCTAGTGTGTGAAGTCAGTCCTGAACTGTTGAACCCAGTGCAAGCCCGGAACGAGTCGGAGAGGCCAGTGCAAGAGTTGACACGGCGGAACGGTGTTATCGGAGAGATATTTGTACAGTGTACGTGCTGCCAATTGTACAGTATTGGCTGTTATTTATTCAACTATTAAAGTGACAAGTGTCAACATGGTGGTTCGGGAAGGATCGACGTCGTGAACAGAGCTCAGGAGCGTCACGAGGGATGTAGTCATATGACCACCCAGAATGGCTGAGCGACGTTTGGCCCGGTTCTAGAAGGAGAGCAGGGGCCCTATATAAAGAGCGAAGGTATCAGAGACGGGTCAGTCACAACTTCCCGATCTACAGTTCGTTACTACGGCTCAGTACAAGTCCGAGACGAGACAGAGAGACCAGTGCAAGACGACGGAGAGATATTTGTACAGTCTTGTGTTACGTTTTGCCCATTGTACAGTGTTGGCTGTTATTTATTGACATTAAACTATTACGTTATTTTGAAGCCCAGAGTTGTCAAGTTCCTTAAGTTAGTGGTGTCGTTTGGTGCAATTTGCAGCGAGCCTGGATAGGGAGATTCGCAACAATATTTTATGGAAAATGAAATTCAGTCGTTTCAACCTTATTTCAACATAATCTAAGATAATCGTCTGATTGACAAGCACATTCACAAGTAGACGCAGTTTAATATCTAGATAAAGACTACAATGTACTATTGCTTACGGTCATTCCTTTTGTAAATGTTTCATCCCCCAGAAAGTGTTTCAACATACGGATGACTGCCCCTCCCTGAGGGTTAAAAAAAATATGTATACAGTCATTTTAAAGTTTCTGAGCTCGGCCCTGTGGAACGTTTAGGCAAGATGGTAAATTTTAAAATAAAATAAAGAAACTTCTAATACCTGTAAAACAAATCAAATCTACACAAGAAATGGCACATTTTGTACTTAAATCCACATGTACACAATTTGTTAAAAAAAATTTTTTCATATATACTAAAAGTATTTCATTAAAAAAGATTATACCTACATTATTAATTAAACTTCAATAAAGTGAAATATTTAAAATTATGTTTTTTTCTGGGCCCATTCGGGTTTCGAATTTGTAACCTCGTTAGCCACTAGAACTTTTCGCCTTTGTTTTGTTTCGGCCAGTAAGTAAGGTCTTGCTAATGTTTTATCAAGCTCACATCTGTAATATTTCAAGTTTTAATACCACTGCCTGTTATAGCAATCTAAACATTAAAAATAAAAATAAACTTCATAGAAATCCTTAAGGCTGCTGGTAAAGTCATTGGCAAAAAAATAAACCCCATTTTGGGGCAGCTGTAGAGACAAACATCCATACAAAAAAACTAAAAAAAATTATAGAAATAAAAAAAATCACCCTTTGGGTCAGGATTTTGTGATTTTAATCATCACAAAAGAGATACAAAGACACTGATAGCAAAGACAAACAGACACAAAAAATGTTTTGTTCCACTAGCTGTCAAATCATTAAATAGAAACTGATATAATGCACACATTGTGAGACAAATTTCCTTACGGATAATAAAGATCAATATGATTAATATTATTTTTATCATTCTTTTTGCGATTATTTATTGGTATGTTCCATTTGTGGACATCAAGATCTAACACTTGACCTAAATTTTTGGATCTGAACTCTTCATATCTAGTATAATATCTAGAAATAATCTCTAGAAAATTTGCGTAAAAATATTAGTAACGCTTATAAACATCATTAAATGTTGCGTTGTCTCAAATTCAGGGCAATACCGCTGACTACGCAATGTTAGCTAGAGACCTAGATACAGTCTTAGTCCAAATTACATTTATTTTTTACAATGAAAATTTATAAAGATTAAACTAAAGTTTCTCCCCTTTTGGCCGACGAGCTGATAATTCTTTTCTTAGCAATAAAAATCAACTGATAAATTATTTAAAATACAGCTATTTTTGAGATCAGCTATTCTGTTTTTGTATCCAGGTTCTGCTGGTTCCATGAAGATCTGACTTGTATAATGGTATAGTAATAAAAAACTTTTTACCTTCACATATGAAATAGTATCAAATAGTGCATATATTTCATCTGTATGGCCAATTGGTACATAAATAGGATGAGAGGAGACCATTCCATCCATAGAAAGAGCATCTTGTACATATTCAGCAAACAACTCAAACTAATGAAATATAATAAATCCCCCAAAAAGTATCATGTGCATTTTCTAAAAAATTATAAATAAAATAAATTTATGCGTAAAAACTTCTGTTTATTGATAGAAATGATAGAAATGTCGCAATTATATTATTATTATATATATATATATATATATATATATATATATATATATATATATATATATATATATATATATATATAAATATATATATATGTATATATATATATATATATATATATATATATATATATATATATATATATATATATATATATATATATATCTATTAGGGGTGCACCGGATAGTCCCTCCGGCTCCGGCTTCTGGCGAATATCCGGCATTTTTTACTATCCGGTGCTATCCGGCTCCGGTCGGATATCACTACCGGATAGTAAACCGGATAGTAAAAATACACCTATTTAATATGCATAAAATGTACCTCGTTCCATTACTGTCTGTTATAGAATGTATTAATGTTTATATGAAAACAAAATAATGTGCTTAAAAATAGAGCCATTATAAATATGCACCAAACATCGTTTATTATAAAGACAAGGCATGTTAATAACTTAATATAAATAGAGATGAAACTTTACATCATAAATGCGCTTTACATACAGAGATGCAATGGCTGGCACTTTTTTCAATTTGTCTTGACCTTTGAGTAAGTTAGTTAACATGTTAAAATGTTACATTCCTTGACTACGTCATGCTGACCAGACGTCTGTCTAGCTGTGCGGGTATATCTCCAGAGGTAGAGATGAACAACTCCCACCCCCTTTTTTTTGTTTAGTCCATCTCATTGAGTTTTTTTATAGGCAGGTAACCACAAGTTAAATACGATGGACGTAGGTTTAATGTCAGCGTATAGACATTCTCTAGTGGTCACACCTTTCGAGGGAACTGAGTTTGTTTACTTAGTAGTTAATCTTTTTTTTTGGGGGGGGGGGGGCTGGACTACAAGAGCCACACCTCTAAGGTAACCAGGTATATTTCTAGATGAACAACTCCCTCCCCCTTTTATTTGTTTAGCCCATCAAATTGAGGTCATTGATTGACAGGTGACCCCAAGTCAGATACGATGGACGTAAGCACTCTCAAGAGGTCACACGAGGGAACTAGGTTTGTTATTGGGGGGGGGGACTAGACTTTACATTATAAATTCGTATTACATACGTAGCAGCGATGTCTGGCACACTGGCTTGTCTTGACCTTTGAGTGGTCTAGTAAACATGTCATATTCCTTAACTACGTCACGCTGATAATCTGTCTAGATGTGCGGGTATATCTCCAGAGGTCGAGATGAGCTACCCCCACCTCCTTTTGTTTGTTTAGTCCATAACATTGAGTTCACAAATAGGCAGCTGACCACATTAAGCCAGGTGTCAACGTGTCAACACTGTCTAGAGGTCACATCTTATGAGGGAACTGAGTTTGTTTACTTGGATTAGAATTTTTATTAGAGGCGGGACTACAAGCCAAATCTCTATAAGGTTAATTTGGTATGAGTTAGTTTATTATGAGATAGGTTGTCAATCAAGGGTCTGGACCACAAACCACACCTTTTATACTATTGGACGGGTAATAAGTTTGTTTACTTTGAGTTAAGTCTCACGAATGAGTCAGGACTACAAGCCAAACAGACACTGACCAAGGGTATCTTTAAAGGGAGGGCTCAAGAGACTCAACACCCCCAACTTCTTATTTGTTTAATCCATGACAATGTATTGATAGAGAATATAGACATTGACCATTCTTAAGCCAGCATGGATTAACGCAAATTGTTAAGACATATTGAGACTGTCTCTAGAGGTCACTAGATGGTGACACTAAGTTTGTTTACTTGGAGAGAAATGTCATTTAGGGCGCTGAACACACGTTCGTTGCACAATAAAATAAAACAAATATGTGCATGTGTGCGTGTATGTATTTTTCCCCTTGTATTAAAACCTTTAGAAAGAAAACTAATTTCATTGTTTAATTCTATTGACTTAATATATAAAGGAAAACCTTACAGTTAAATTTAACATCGCAGCAAATAAATTGATCTAAAGCACCACAATTAGATCTAGCAAACAAAGAAAAATATGCTGGAATGTTAAGAAACACTTGACCTCGGTAACTAAGGTACAGAGATAATTTATCTATATGCTTGACTGATGATGCCAATGTGTTATCTTTCTTCGCATGCACACTAAACACTATTGCGTATGCCCAAGGAAAAAAAACGCGTGAAGGTCAACACCATCAACTATACACACTACACTAGGACTACATGTGTAGGCTCACTACGTCTATCTGATCAGGTTGTTACAATCAGTCGAACACAAAGTCTATTTATGTTGTTTTTCTTTTTGGTAGGGAGGGTGTGGGTGATTTTGTTTCTTTTATAGTTGGTTTTCCTAATTCTCTTAGATCTATATAACAGTAGATCTAAACATTGATAACAATAATAGGCCTACAGACTACAATTAAATCTATGCTTCGCAACATTTAAAGCTCAGGCTATGAGTAGGTATAATAGATGTTCCTGCTGTTAATAAAATATCGTTTGCCACAAATGGATTAATAAATATATGACCTACTACGCTTCAGATTCCAACTATTGACTAACAGCTATCAGTATTAAGCCCTTGAAGCCAGAACCAGAAGCAGTCTTTGGACTTAAAATTACAAGTCTGATGACCAGTTGTTGGTCAGAAATTATTGAACACATACATCCAACCACCATACAAGCCAGATGAGAGATTTACATTAGTAACTAGTTAAATATATACTAACATATTTTACATTGACCCTCCAACACACAGCCTTTATAGTTGGTGGCCTCGTACATACACACAGACACGCTCATGCTACACAGATTAATTTATGTTTATAAATACTGTTAATCTTTAATAAATCAATCAGCAAAAGAGTTTAAAACAATAAGGTATATAAAAGGAAAAAAAAATAATACCAACAAATATAGGTATGTTATTTAACAGTTTCGTAAAATGCTCAGCAATACAAGCTATTTACAAAACACTTAGGTATTCGGCTCCGGCTCCGGCACCGGCCGAATATCAAATTTTACTATCCGGTCATATCCGGCTCCGGCCGGATATCAAAAAGTACTATCCGTTGCACCCCTAATATATATATATATATATATATATATATATATATATATATATATATATATATATATAGAGAGAGAGAGAGAGAGAGAGATAGATAGATAGATAGATAGATAGATAGATAGATAGATAGATAGATAGATAGATAGATAGATAGATAGATAGATAGAATATTTTTCTTAACAAAATTAAATAAAGATAGCATACAAATATTGTACTCAAACAAGTAGGTGGTTTTCTATCCACTCAATAATCCAATCGTTTAATGAAAGATAATTGCATATTAATTAGTGACGTAAAAAGGGCCAAATCGTTGGTTCCTTGGCTGACCAGACAAACCCATTCCGTGCTCTGTGGTACTTGGGATTTGGGAAGAAGGAGAACTTATACAAGTCTGACCTAGCGTAAGAAATAAGAAACTTGCCCGCTACAAATAGTGACAGATTAGACAGGATCTATACACAGATTAGACAAGATCTATACACAGATTAGACAGGATCTATACACAGATTATAAATTATTTCTATATAGAATAGCCTTACATGTTGATCTAAAAACTCAAAGTTATATTATATAGGTAGAAGTTAAGAAGTAACTATACTAACATTCTAGAAAGGATTTATACACGGAATATTTGACCCTCGTTTTAACCATCATTCTAACAATGTTCCACTCAGGGTGTACATTGACTACCTTAGTCTTTACAGTCATACTTTCAATGTTCCACTAAGTGTGTACATTGACTACCTTAGTCTTTACAATCATACTTTCAATGTTCCACTAAGTGTGTACATTGAGTGCCTTAGTCTTTACTATCATTATAATAATGTTCCACTCAGACTGTACATCGACTGCACAAGTCCTTACTATTATACTTACAATGTTCAACTCAGGGTGCACATTGAGTGCCTTAGTCTTTACTATCATTATAACAATGTTCCACTAAGAGTGTACATTGACTGCCTTAGTCTTTACAATTATACTTACAATGTTCCACTCAGACTGTACATCGACTGCACAGGTCCTTACTGTCCTACTTACAATGTCCCACTAAGAGTGTACATTGAGTGCCTTAGTCTTTACTATCATTATAATAATGTTCCACTCAGACTGTACATCGACTGCACAAGTCCTTACTGTCCTACTTACAATGTTCCACTAAGAGTGTACATTGAGTGCCTTAGTCTTAACTATCATTATAACAATGTTCCAATCAGGGTGTACATTGACTGCCTTAGTCTTTATAATTATACATTGAGTGCCTTAGTCTTTACTATCATTATAACAATGTTCCAATCAGGGTGTACATTGTCTGATCTATACATATTTTAAACATAAATGAATAACAGCACTAGGGACCAAGTTTTTCAGCACCCAGCTTTATGTTCACAGCTGAATTGCTCCTATCCACTGAAGCTTCTATACGTCATGTGTTGATGTTGTCCACTTGTCATTAAGCACAATTAGATAGAGCCATTGTTTGTCTAATACATGCCTAACGGCTGTCTGTGTCGGCTTTATTGAAGTTGTGGGTGAACGGATGCTGCGAGGTGGGGAGAGGGCTCGCTTGGGCAAATGACCTTTGACCACTGGGGTGGTAATTTGCATACGGGCGAAGTGACTGAAGAATGTTTTTTTCGACATTCGGATGGTCTAGAGGTTAAGTTTGCTTTAGTGCTAGGCTGTGTTGCCGTTTCCGGGTCACTGGTTCGAACCTCGGTCGGCACAGTTCCTTATTTTCGTAGCATTTTATTCGCTATTTTCTCTCTTAAAAACTTGGTCCCTGGTGCTGTTATTGTTTAATATATGTATGTATCACATTTGTTTCAGCTCCTAGCTTCAACTTTATATTTATTGTCTGCTCCAGTATCAACCATCATACTAACAATGTTCCACTGTGGGTGCACATGGTGTGCTCTAATATTAACCATTATTATACTTACGATGCTCCATTCTGGGTGTGCATGGTCTGCTCCAAGGTACATCATATAATAAGAAAAACCTTCTTTTAGCCATAAGTCATCCCACCAACTAAGTGTGACAAGATCACCAAACCACTGAAAAAATGTGTTAGAAATCTTTTTGAATTTTGAACTTAAAGTTGTTGAAATGTCATCAATCTTTGTTCAAAGTCACTAGAGCAATCATCATTCGATTATCAAAAGTCAAAAGTGACTAGATGTGTCATCAATTGATTGCTTAAAGTCACAAGATCTGTATTTAATGGAGTGTTGAAAGTCCATATATCTGTCATCAAAGATTGTCGAAAATTCACTAGATCTGTCGACAGTATATTTTAAATGTCTCTAGATCTGTCATCAATGGATTGTCAAATGTCACTAGATTAATCATTAATGGATTTCAGTTTTTGTTTTTCTAACTTCTTTTAATAATGGGATGATATACATATATGACCGCTTCCAATGGCAGGCCCGTCCATTTTTTTACGTTGTCTTCCCATTGCTTTCCTTGTCTGCCTCTTTTTTTTCCTGGTATTGTTCCCCGAAGGAAGGTCTTTGTATTATGGTCATAGTTTTTAAGCTTGCGTTTTCAATAATATTTGATCTAAACTATTCTACTTTTGGTAAAGAAAAAGTTGAATCCACTCTAGCTTGGCACTAAAGAAAGTAACCGAAAGAAAGTTAATATCAAAGACATCTGGGAATGATTTTTGAATTGATATTCAAGTGGCTATATTTTCAGAGAGAAAAATAACGGATAAAAATTCAATTGATCCAAAAAGCTTGCGCAAGAATAATTTTCTGAACAAAAAATGTTGAACCTATAATGTACTTATGTTTATGCTCTATACATTGTTATAAAAATAGTTGTTCTTATTGTTCTTAAAGTTGCATGTAGTCCATGGATTACAGACACTGTAGTAGCATTGTCTTATTCGTGAGCTTGTGATATCATAAAGTCAAGCACATCCTTGTCCAGGCTTTTAAAGATATCATACTTACAAAAAAGTATATGACTTTGAGCTTGTGATAAGTACAAGTCCTGTGGGATGGACCTTCGGTCATTTTGTCGTTGAGAGGTATAAATCAATCTACTGTTCTTTCAGTAAAGTAAAATGAGGTTCCCCTTTCAGACCTTGTGGTCTGTAGGGCAGATGATGTAAAGGTCATCTGATTCTGTGGCATACCGTTAACGAGTGTTTCAAGTGGCCAGCACAACGACCAACCACCTTTACTTTTCACCGACTAATATTAGGTACCCATTAGAGTTGGCTGGGCTCCGAGGCGCCCAAAGCTCCCGAAATTAAGTATCCCAGTCTTCACATTTCTTCGAACCCGGGCCCTGAGGGTTAAAAACCAAGCTCTTCACCACTTAGCCACCGCGCCTCCTGTTCTGTCAGTTCTTCTCTAATTCTTCCCTAGTATATCAAAGAAATTATATTTTTGAAAGAAAGAGTTGTTAATAGGGCACCTGGTACAGATTTTAAAGTATGGTGTTTTGTTTTGCTATTGATTGTGTTAAATGAATTGGACAATTGTTAACTTTTAAATATATATATATATGAGATGTGCATATAGAGATTCGGATATTAAGCCTTAGACACATTTTTTTAGTTATAATTCTCTGATTTGCGAAATTGAATTTTCCCCACTTGGGTATCACCTTCTGTTGGCTCTCATCCGGTGCGGACCACATCCCCTAGCCACGCAATGACGCCAATAAGTTGATATCAGATTTCTTAATAGACAATTACCTCGTGTGCTACCTCGAGAGACACATACAGAGCCACAAACTTTTGGTGTGCCGTGCTGGTGACTCCCTCAGTATATAACATGATCCATTCTCTGTTATTGTCAATAAAAAAAATGGTTTTACATATATGCATATGTAAGTAACACAACTTATAAGTATTTTGATATTTAAAAATATAGTGTGTTTGATTCCTAGTTTGCATAAATCGTCATTTTATTTCATATCTCTATGAAATTTGTGCATTGATAACTACAAGAAAAATGCAAAAAGAACCTAAGCTTTATCGCTGCCTTTGAGGACCTTACCGAGGCTTCCGAGACTTTCAGTCACGATGGTTTATTGAGGACTTTGGCCAGGCAAGGATGCCCACTATCCATTCTCAAACATTTTAAATTGGGACAAAAAGTTCACATGAGACACAATGGTGACCTGTCTGATCATTTCTTAATAGAATAAGAAAAGCAGAGCCTGTTGCTCGCTTCTTTTCTATTCACAACCTTCCTCGGCGTGACGCTCGGTCAGATGAGACAGCGATTGTACAAAGGCATCTATACATGAATCTACTACTTCAAATTTCGTTCAGACGGCACTGTATAAAATCTTCGACATCTACTGTTCCATACAAGGAAAAAAAAAGAAATTTTGACAACAGAGCTCCTCTATGCCGATGACTGCGTCCTGATAGCTCACAGTGAACATAATCTCCAGATCGCGGTCAACGAATTTGCATACGCTGCATCCTCTATCAATTTATTTGTAAACCTCGTGAAAACAGAAGTCAATAAATCTTACTCAGCGTCAAAGATCACCGTAAGTCAACAATCTCTTAACTTGGTAGATCACTTGACATATAAAGGGGGCATAGTATCCGCATTGCTTTCAAGGGATGTTGATAACCATTTGACTAGGGTCATTAGTGCTTTTGTATGCCTCAAGGCGAGAGTTTGGAAGAATACAAAAAATAGTCTTCCAATTAGTGGTTTTCTCAACACTTCTATAAAGATCTGAGACATGGGTATTATACTGTTATAAGCCTATTGGCGGCACGAAAGGGTTAACTGTAGGTTCATTTGACACACGTGAACTCGATCGATGGACAAGGGACAGTAGTACGATTATACGCAAATATGACCAATGTTATGGTCATGTGATCGAAAGCCTGCGTGGACCAGAGACACAGTGTGTAAGAAAGCGGCAGTTCAAGACAGGACAGCGAGTAGACCGGGACTGTTAGTCGGTCCTGGTGGAGTCCTGAAGTGAATGTACGAGTCCAGGAAGAGACAGAGACAGTAAAGTTTATTAGTTTAGTACAGTGATGTACAGTATAGCATTTTCAGTGTTGATGTATTGCCAATTGTGTCATATTGGCTGTTTTAATTGACCATTTTTAAAGCACCAGGTTATTTTGAGCCTTGTAGTCAAGTTCTTGAAGTGTTGATGTGTTGTTGTGTGTTAAGCAGTGTTTACAGAAGGCCTGATTAGGACAGAAACTTAACAATACAGAAATCAACTAAGACTACTTGAACGCTTTTCCCAAACAGGCCTGCGCTCCATCATGGACATACAGTGGCAAGACAGCGATGTGCTTGCGAACGCTGGTAATGACATTGTTACGTGCGCATCTCAGTGTAAATGTGGAATGGTGCGAATGCGTGTTCAAAGGGAAAAGATGGAATCCAAAAATGAAGCAATGTAATCAAAGTTATTGTTGACACACTATTAATTGTAACTCAAGATTAAAGCCATAATAATCTACCATATATGAGTCTATTATTGTATTATCTCATCTGCACTTAACAGACAGTATATAGGGACTTCTTATGGTCCGACAGTTACGTTGAGCAGGGAACGTGTCCATATGGGGGACGCACTTAAGCAAAAAGCATTTTTTTGTGATATTAAAGGTGGTTGACGAAACACAGGTTCCCCAAAGGAAACCTTTAAATACCAGCTAATGCGTCAACTTGCCTTAGCTGGCATAGAAGAGAGAATCTGGTTGCATGCGGCTTCAGAACGAGACAGGCAGAGGTCACTAACAAAGGCTTGCATTGAATGTGGCAAAACATATAGGTCGCAGCTGGGGCTTCGTCGCCCTATTCCTCATTAACCTTCAAACTCGAAGAAAAGTTTTATTATTATAAACAATGAAAGTATCTATAAATAACCTTCATTGTGTTCCAAAGTTGGTGAACTCTGGCTAGACGGTAACATTGTACATGCTTTAATAAAAATGTCTTTAAAATAATACTCCTGAGACTGTATCGGGTGGGTAGTGTTGAAGTGTGTATAAGACTTTAAAGTCTGTTTTAGATGTTATAGTGAATCTAACGTGCTGTGGGTTGTTAAATTATATAGTTTATGTAACAGGTGTGTAAAAAGTTATAGTGATTGTAAGCTGTTAAAGAATTCGTAAGGGGAATATAACATGCTACAGTGCCTGTAACAGGGAGATGCAAGATTCTACAGTGCCTGTATCGGGGTGAGTGTAAGATGTTACAGTGCCTGCTACGGGGAGGTGTAAGCTGCTACAGTGCCTGTAACCGGAGATGTAAGATGCTACAGTGCCTATAATTGAGGAGAGGTGAGATGCTACAAAGCTTGTAACAGGGGGTTTAAGATGCAACAGTGCCTGTAACGGTGGTGGGGTGTAAGATGTTACAGTGCCTGTAACAGGGGTGTAAATTGTTACAGTGTCTGTAAAAGGGGGTGTAAGATGTTACAGTGCCTGTAACAGGGAGTGTAAGATGTTACAGTTCCGTTAACAGGGAGTGTAAGATGTTACAGTGCCTGTAACAGGGAGTGTAAGATGTTACAGTGCATGTAACAGGGAGTGTAAGATGTTACAGTGCCTGTAACAGGGAGTGTAAGATGTTACAGTGCCTGTAACTGGGAGTGTAAGATGTTACAGTGCCTGTAACAGGGGGTGTAAGATGTTACAGTGCCTGTAACAGGGAGTGTAAGATGTTACAGTGCCTGTAACAGGGTTGCTTGAGTGTAAGATGTTACAGTGCATGTGACGTTGCTGGGGTGTAAGATGTTACAGTGCCTGTGACGTTGCTGGGGTGTAAGATGTTACAGTGCCTGTGACGTTGCTGGGGTGTAAGATGTTACAGTGCCTGTGATGTTGCTGGGGTGTAAGATGTTACAGTGCCTGTGATGTTGCTGGGGTGTAAGATGTTACAGTGCCTGTGATGTTGCTGGGGTGTAAGATGCTAAGGTGTGTAAGGGGAAGATTAATGATATTATAGACTAAGATATTAAAGTGTGTCTAAAATTCTATATTGTGGGTAACGGGTGTGGGAGTCGGATGTTAAAGTGCAGTGGTTCTCACTCAAACTGTGGTCTACGGACCATGATTACAACTTGAAACATCCATAATAGGTACTAGAAATCTGAAAATAGTATAAAACAAAAATCTCTTTTATCCGATAGGACAATTGTATTATAAGAAAAAACTCACTCATCACTTCTGTGATATGTTTAATACGTACTATTATTTGACGAACGTATTTATATGCTGTGCATTTGTGTAATTGTAATTTACTCATGGGTCAGTTGGCAAGTTTTGACTATGTAAAAAAAGGTTTGATAACCTGTGTTTAAGTATGTGTAACAGATGGGGGTCCGCGCTGCAGAGGATGTGTAGATTTTTTATGACAATTTTTTTTTTGCTTTAATTTTGTTTATTTAGGTGAAATGTTAATGTGCGTAGCCAAGGGAGACTTGGAGTTTAAAACCCCTTCCAATTTTTGTTTACGATAAACCCGCTCTTCAATATAAGATTAAAGCCTACAACAGTTACCAGAAACTAAAAGCGTATACAAGATGGGTTTTGTGTTTAAAAACACGTCCAGAGGACTTTAAGTTAAAACTACCTTCAGAGGGTTTTGAGTTTAATCCACTTATGCCACTAGCAATCAAGAACTATGGAGTGGAGGAGGGCGATGTTTTATAAACCCTAACCCTAACGCTCAGGAAACCCTAACCCTAGGCATAAACGCGAATATATATATATGTAGAGAGAGAGAAAGAGAGAGATATTTTTTAAAAAGCAGTGTTTCTCATCCTTTAGCAAAGAAAAAAGTCATGTTGAGGCTCTTCTCTTGACAGCTAGGGGCCTGGGTTTAGGGTTATTATTATTAATTTTTGAGTTGACAGGAAAAATAAAAAAGTGTGCAAAATTTCTGCTTTATTCGAGACAGAGCTTGCCTTCCCCTTTAACTCTATACCAAATAAAACAGAAAAAGGGTAACTACTGAGCAAAATGAAGAATTCCTTTAGAAAATAATGTCGGGGAAAATGAGTTAAATCAATGCGAAGGCGAATTTAATTCTAGCATTTTCACTGTTTTACCTGAAAGTCATAAGCCCCCAGTTTTCCCCACCAGCAGCACCAAAGTCTGGTAAGGCTATCATATCTGAAAACATATTAGTGTAACAAAGTATGGTAAGGCTATCATATTTGAAAATATAATAGTGTAACAAAGTATGGTAAGGCTATCATATCTGTAAACATAATAGTGTAACAAAATCTGTCTTTTGCTGAAGATAGAACTCCATTCAAAGGCAGGCCCGTAAATTCTTTTTTGTAGTCTGTACTGTATTATTTTGTGATGCTGTCTTTGAATGTAATACTAAAAATCCTTCTGTAGCATCTCAATTTTATTGCCAGGATCCTCCTCTAGCTCTGCAGTCAGCGTCCAAGACTCGCATGCATATAAGAATTAGGCCATGACCAGGAAACGCATCAGTCAGATTTTGGTGACGAGTGCTAAGCCTTTGTCTTTCGATATTGTTTTCAGTCCTATTCCGACTGTGGTTTTAAACCAGTCCCCAATGTTATTGTTGAAGTACATCGCACTAGAGGCCCTCCTTGTAGAGGTTCTGAATAACTTTTATTACATTTCTATTTATGCTGTACTTTTCCATTTTCGCCTAGAAGTTCCCGTGTCATACTCGAAATCAATAAAGACATAAAAAAGATTCTCTTGGTGTCGGAGGTATTTTTGACAGAGTATTCTGAGGTTAAAAATGTATTCTGATATCTAAAATCCGCTTGTTCTTCTAATATATTTGTGTCTGCTATTAGTTTTAGTCGATTTAATGTAATAATTTTTAACAGTATTTTGCTGGGATGGGTTATGAGGCTTGATGGTGCCGTAGTTTTGATTAAGTTGTAAAAATGCATTTCTTTGGAAGGTTATGATGAGTGATTGGGTCTAGTGTTTGGGCCATTCTCCTGACTGCCAGATCATGTTGCAAATCATAAAAAGTGTGTTGATAATGGTTTCTTCGTCCGCCTGTAGAAGTTCACCGGGAATTTTGTCAACTCCGGCCGATTTCCCTTTTCAGAGTTTTCACTGCTGATGCTACTTCCGAGCGTAGCATTGGATAATCGTCTATTTTAGATAGTGCCTGGGCAGTTAGTATCTCGGTATCTCCTGAGATTTCAAAGTAATACAACTCTGTAGTCCATCCATCTTGTCAGATCTTTGTCCTCAGTTATGCATTTATTGTTTTTGTCTTGTATTGTATTAGTTCTTCCATGTTTGAGGTTGTGAGGTCCGTTACTAGTTGTTACGCTTTGTTACTGTTTGTTACATGGGATAAAAGATGTGAGACGATTGCAATGAACATAAATGTCTTTGTTGGTTATGAGTTCATCTAGTTCTGGCCTGCAGGGTTCACCTGTGCCGCCACTGCTTTTCACCAACGTACTAGGTTCAATGCCGCCGCCTATGTCTTAACGCCCACTAACACAAGGCCCCTCTCGATAGAACGACAGTCTAAATAAAGTTCATGAATGTCTTCCACTAACAGGAACGACCCTTTCAACAGCTTTTCTCACAAGACTTCTCCCTGACCAGACAAACTTCATTGCTTCTCATCTGCTGACCACACTGGCAATGATCCCTTCTACAACTCGGGTAGCTCTAGCCTTTCTGTAGCTCTGATTTACCCAGAATCAACAGTCAACGATCTTGTCGCTACTTGCGTTCAAAACAACTCTTTTACAGTGCACTGGTGTGCACCAGCAAAGAGCAGTGATATAATAATATGAATAAAATAGTTAGTTCTGGGTAATACAAAGAATAATGGACCTCATTCACCTAAATAAACGGTCACGTGAAAATATAGATAAAACAATGAAATGAAATGTCACGTGATAAGTATTCTTCATTATAATTAGATCGTCCAATTTGTATAGAAGAGATAGAGAAGCACGTAATTCAATCTTGTTTGTTCACGATGAGTGACTGTGGTTCATTGTGACAAATGTCTGTCCTCTTGCCTTCATACATTTGGACCTACTTACCTAGTTTGGGTAGGGGAAAACTAACACCGAACAGTTCTTCAAAGAAGGCTAAACCTTTAATAGTAATATTCAAAGCATACACAGTACTGGAGACTTGTTCTTGTCTGGCCCAGGCTCTGCACTAGAAGAAGAAGAAAAAAAAGTGTGTCAATTTACATTGTTTTTGTTTTGTTTTGTTTTGTTCCTGGTGGGGGACGAAGGGGAGGTGAATAGAGACATGTGCGGGGTGAACTAGTTCCTAAAATTCTCACAAGAGGGGGGGGGAAGAATGAACTTCTTAAAATGCCTCACGAGATGCCGGGGGGTATGAACTTCTTAAAATGCCTCACGATAAGCCTGGGAACGAAATGTGAATGAGCTACTTCGAATGCTTCACGAAAAAGATTTGGATCTACACAATTGAATAAAAAAAAGTTTAATATAATTTTTCCTCGTGACATGTCGTGATTAGAGAATGTTTATAAGAATAAATTTATAAGATTACTTAAGTAGAGAAAATTGGTTTCATCAAATTGATTAAATAGAAAAATAAACTTATAATTACTTAAAACATTATTATTTTCGCCAATTGTTTCTAATGCACTATATCAGTGACTTTATCAGCAATACGCAAGTTAAGACCCGCGGGCTGCGGGTAATACCTGTCTAGTAATTCAATAAAAAGCTTACCAGGACTCCATCCTTAGTTGTAGTTTGAATATAGGAAAAATCAGAAACAACGAATGCTAGTAGGTAGGTTGACATTTTTTTGGTCTGAGCATGCACATCTTTAACATAAGTCACACCGTTCTCCACACTATACAAACAATGTAACAAACATAATATTAGCAGTCTTATATTGGGGGGGGGAATACATGAATTATTTTGAATCAATCATACAATTAATTTATTAACTGATCTAGATTCTAGACTAAAAATTCACAAGGTTTTAAAGACAGATTTTGTGGAAACACAAACTCCAAATCGTGACTCGAAGTGATCCGCTCAGCCAAAAAGGAAGGAATCAAAATGTTAAGGAAGTCTATCAGAGGCTTTGAACTACAAACACCAAAAACACTCAAATCTTCATTGCTTTACAAAGAAGAGACGCGCTCGTGTCGACAAGTGTTGCCGATATTGTTGTATTGTTAGTTCTACTAGTTCTATTAAAGGCAAAGGACAGACAGAAATGGAGAAGGACGGTTGACAGATCGTGTGTTGTGCCCCAACGGTCTAACAGACAAGGGGAATAGGTGAAGGTTAAGTTAAATGTGAACCTAGCCTAAATTATCTTATTGAATGATTATCTTATTAACCTGATTGTTTTGTAAAGAGCCAAAACCTTATTCAAAGCCTAAAATTAAATTTCCATATATTATGGGTAGGTGGTGTGGTGTTGAGCTGCTTTCTGCATCTTTCATATGAAACACTAGTTATTAGTTATTGTTTTGTACCTAAATGAATATTAAATAGATTTTTTCTTAAAAAAAAAAAAAAGAATTGTGTATGTGTGTTTGTAAATGTAGTAGTAAGTATGACAGAAATTATTTAATTTAGTAATGTATTAAAAAATGGCAAAGAATCTAAAAACAGTTTGCTTAAATGGGCTGCAAATATAGTAAATAGTTGTCTCCCTTACTAAACAGTTAACCGTGTTGTTTTTATTTTACTATTAATAGTGAATAGTTGTGAAAATTAAATTTTTCGCTTTCTGAAAGTAGCTGTAGCATCATAACTTTGAAAGGTCTAAAATATTATGATGTTGGATATACAATATCTTTTCTTGTTTACCAGATCTAAACGGGACGGACAAACAGACATTCGATATAAAACTTATAGCGACCATTACCCTTTCGAGGCCTCTAAAATTTTTAGCGATTGGAAATATATTTGTATGCATTGTTTTTTTGTTAAACACAAGAGAGAGGGTTAACTGAAGGAAAAAGAGAGTGAGTTAACCGAAAGAAACAGAGAGAGAGGGTTAACTGAAGGAAAAAGAGAGAAGGTTTACTGAAGGAAAAAGAGAGAAGGTTTACTGAAGGAATAAGAGAGAATGTTAACTGAAGGAAAAAGAGAGTGAGTTAACCGAAAGAAACAGAGAGAGAGGGTTAACTGAAGGAAAAAGAGAGAGGGTAGACCGAAAGAAACAGAGAGAGAGGGTTAACAGAAGGAAAAAGAGAGAAGGTTAACTGAAGGAATAAGAGAGAATGTTAACTGAAGGAAAAAGAGAGAAGGTTAACTGAAGGAATACGAGGGAGAGGGTTAACTGAAGGAAAAAGAGAGAAGGTTAACCGAAAGAAACAGAGAGAGAGGGTTAACTGAAGGAAAAAGAGAGAGAAGGTTAACTGAAGGAAAAAGAGAGAAGGTTAACTGAAGGAATAAGAGAGAATGTTAACTGAAGGAAAAAGAGAGAAGGTTAATTGAAGGAAAAAGAGAGAGGGTTAACCGATAGAAACAGAGAGAGAGGGTTTACTGAAGGAAAAAGAGAGAAAGTTAACTGAAGGAAAATGAGAGACGGTTAACTGAAGGAAAAAGAGAGAGGGTTATCCGAAGGAAACAGAGAGAGATTGTTAACTAAAGGAAAAAGAGAGAAGGTTAACTGAAGGAAAAAGAGAGAGGGTTAACCGATAGAAACAGAGAGAGAGGGTTAATTAAGGAAAAAGAGAAAAGTTAACTGAAGGAAAAAGAGAGAAGGTTTAGTGAAGGAAAAAGAGAGAAGGTTAACTGAAGGAAAATGAGAGACGGTTAACTGAAGGAAAAAGAGAGAAGGTTAACTGAAGGAAATAGAGAGAGGGTTAACCGATAGAAACAGAGAGAGAGGGTTAATGAAGGAAAAAGAGAGAAGGTTAACTGAAGGAAAAAGAGAGAAGGTTTACTGAAGGAAAAAGAGAGAAGGTTAACTAAAGGAAAAAGAGATAGGGTTAACCGAATGAAAACAGAAAGAGATGGTTAACTGAAGGAAAAAGAGAGAAGGTTAACTGAAGGAAAAAGAGAGAATGTTAACTGAAGGAATAAGAGAGAAGGTTAACTGAAGGAAAAAGAGAGAGGGTTAACCGAAGGAAACAGAGAGAGAGGGTTAACTGAAGGAAAAAGAGAGAAAGTTAACTGAAGGAAAAAGAGAGAAGGTTAACTGAAGGAAAAAGAGAGAGGGTTAACCGAAGGAAACAGAGAGAAGTTTAACCGAAGGAAACAGAGAGAAGGTTAAGTAAAGAAAAAAAGAGAGAAGGTTAACTGAAGGAAAAAAAGATAGAGCTGGGATGCCCCAATGTCTTTTCTAATCAATCACTTGCTCAGTTAACTTGGTGTTATGAAATTATATTCTGTATCGGTTGCGTTCTTATGTTTACATGTGCTTGTACCTCGTCCTTAAGAATGTGTACACGAGATGTGTGTTGTGTTGTCATTCAGTGTATTAAAGCCATTCTAAGTGGACATGGTTTTCGACTCAGTTTTCATTATGTTCATAACATTAGGAAATAATATATTTAATTTATTTGGCTTTAAATCTTTAAATATTCAAATTTGATGGGACTAGTTAAAAGTTTCTAAACTGAAATTACATTACCGATATCACAATATCGAGATATAAGTCATACTGATGCATATCATAAAAGTAAAAGTAAAGTCTCCCTTCCGACCATGCGGTCTGTAGAGCACATCATGTAAAAGTCATCTATTTCTGTGGTTATGTGGACAGCACAACATCAATCCGAACTAATATCAGGTACGCATTAGAGCTGGGCGAATTTAGGGGCGCTCCTAAAAATCTAGAAATTTAAAATCCATGTCTTTACCAGGATTCGAACCCGGAACACTTCGAATCGGAAGCCTATTGCTTTACCACTCAGCCACAGTGGCTCCGATCCATGAGAAACTTCAGGTGTAAATGTTATATCAGTTACGAGACACTTGGTAGACCAAACTACTTTTTTAAAAAATCTACTTACAATGTTGTAGAACTGTCAATAAGAGGCATGTTGGATATTGAGCTAAAATGGCTTGGTCGAACAAGAGTCACATTAAAGGTCGACTTTATAGCGGGCTCATCAAAACATGGGAATGCCTTTCTAGCATCAGTGCCATGAAAGTGAGTTACAGCCTGATAGCTAAAATTTAAAACAAGATAAATATACAATTTCGTTTTTTTTTAGGTTTAGTTAATTGGAAGAACCTGTCTCTACATCCACAACTATATCTCTCAATAATGTAGAAGTTACTATCCTATTTTTAAAACCAAACTACGTAACTAATACCAATAAATAATTGACGTATTCGTTGTTTTGTAATGTATTTAGTGTTACATACAATAAATATTTGGTTAAAGTTTTAACATCACCCGAGAATGGGTGTTAGTGAAATAGAGAGCTCAGTATTTTTATAAGTTTGAGTTGATATAAGCTTTTTATAAAAAATATATTTTGGCTTTCCAATTCATGATACAAATGTTGCCAATTGGTTAAAAATAGTTTTTTTACACTTCTTTTTAGATAAAAAAAAAGCCCTTGTTAAACTTATAAAACAGAAAAGATCTCTTACAAAATTTAACAATACTTTAACAATACTTTAACCATATTGGCAGATAATTAACAAGGGAAATAATGAGACATAGAATGATATCTAAATAGGAAAAAAAACTCCCTTGAATACATTTCTGTATTTCATTAGTGTTATTAATTAAACTGCTTAGCCCAGTTATAGATACTATAGCTTTTACACTTTCCTCAACACTCACGCACAATGTTTTAACTTTTAGAGATAAATAAAAGTTTAATAATAATAATAATAATAATAGCTTTTATATAGCGCTACTCTAATGAAAACAAAGCGCTATGGTCCAATCTCATTTTTGGACCATTAGAGGGGAGGGGTATGTTAGAGAAGTTTTTCCGTGCTGACTTTAGGCACCTGAGATGAACTCCGTTTGAAAAACAGGGTTGGAAGGATTAGTCCTCCCGTAGAGCCCTGGCAAGTAAATGTGATGTTAGGCGTGGTGCCTTTAAGATCCCATACAGGTCAAGTGAATCTGCAGATAGACTACCCCGCAGCTCTCGAACACTCATGCAAGATGTGCTCCACTTTTTCCACCGACTCTCCACAGTGTTGACAACGGGCCATGCTGCCTTTAGGCACTCTGCTCGAGTCGGATGTCGAACCTCGAGCCCTCTTCTAGGTAGTCATGCCAAGCCAAAATTAAGCCTGCTTAGCCTCCCGACCACGCTGCCAAATGTTTATCAATGTAAGTTTGAACTTTCATATGCAGGCCAGCTGACATACTCAGAGCGCAAAAGAAAATCTTATTTTGGCCATGATAATATGTGCATTATAAACTCTTGTTATGTATAGACATAATTCCTTAGAGCGCCAGATTGCTTGAAGAGTGGAAAACGCAGGCACTTGATTAGAATCCACAAGTAATGAGGAAAGTGGACAGATCCAAGCAAACCTGGAACAGGTCAGTTGTCAGTAAAGCTGAGGGTACTGGAATGACATGGAAGCAAGTAAAGAAAGCTGCTCAGAACCAAGTTCGGTCGAGAGATGTGGTTGCTGCCCTGTGCTCGCCTGGTAGTGTCTCGTTTGTTTTACGTATCGGATGATCCTTCAGTGTTGAAGATAATTTACTTCCTACTCCTACCCTCCCGCAGGACGACGGATAATGTGAGCGGGCAGGGTTTGAAACCGTTCCATCGAAAAGTCCGAACGACAGTCCAGCGAGCAAAACTTACGACCATGGAGCCATCAAGCACATAATTAAGTCAATAAGTCAATCTGTGCATTTAAATTTACTGCTTAACATTAAAAGTTACAGTGTTTAGTAATCAAAATAGCAAAGCAGTGAAACAGGCAGATAGATAATGTAATGAACTTATTTTTTAAACAGGGGATTTTTAATTAAATCATTCATGGCATTTCAATATTTCATTGCATCTGATCCATGGACCGAAAGTTTATCTCTTTTCGTTTACTAGATAATTAACTTAGAATTACATTATTTCTACTAAAATGTCTAGTTCTATATTGTGAATTTCAATGCTAAAACGTGTGTAACTTACTGGGTCTTATTTTTTCCTTTGTATGAACTGAGATAGAATCCGTTTAATTCCTTACTAAAAGGCGACGTGTAGCTCATTTCTATCACATACGTTTTACCAGCCTGTAGATAGAGTTAATAAACGGCTGAATAGAATGATCGATTATTTTGTAGAAGACTATGCAGGACATTTCCTATAATTAGGGGTGTGGTGGCCAAACGATAAAGCCCTTGGCTGTTGGCTTAAGATAGAAAGGGTCGTGAGTTTGATTCCTTGTGCAGACTTTCGATTTGAAAGACATCTTGGAGTCAACCCAACTCTATGGGTACTTGCTTACTTGGGGGAGTAGAGACTGTTGGTCATTTACTGGCCTCATTAAACTCAGCCATATATAAATACATAGTGTCTGTATCATGGGCGTAGCCAGGATTTTATTTCTGGGGGGGGGGGTTGTTTTTTTTTCCTCTCTCCCCACCCCCGCTAAAATAATTTAAATATAAATAAATAAAAAAAATAAATAAATAAATAAATAAATAAATAAATAAATAAATAAATAAATAAATAAATAAATATATATATATATATATATATATATATATATATATATATATATATATATATATATATATATATATATGTTTTTGTGTGTATATATAATTAATCTTTATTACATTTTGATCCTTCATTCTTTCAGAAGATGGTTATTGTACCCGAGAATAGGTTCTTCCTGGAAAAATTGTAGACTCGTAGTTGCTTTCAAGGGGGTAGGCTCCCCAGCGCAGGGCAAAGCCCCACCGCCAAGCACAATTTCCGGTATTAAAAGCCAACAAAATATATATTCTGCGGTATCTACAATGCATTATCCTGCTAGTAAAAAGTTTTATTTCAAAACCCTAGTGTGTTATTCTTATTAACTTGGATCCTCCTGCGCCATGCGGCGCATTGGGCGGCAAGCTGTTTCCACAACAATCTGTCACTGGCAATGTCTGAAGCCTCTTCCCACCTGCTTTGAGAACCTTAATGAAAGTGTGGCTTGAAGTTGTAATAGGGTGTCCCTGTTTTGGCTTTCATCGTATTGGCCTCCATGTCATCGCAACTCTTTGTATGCATAATTCATTTTGTCGGAGAATGTGTACCGCAAACCTCATTTCTACTCTATGACACAACCTTACTAAGGGGTCGACTCCCTGTTCGGCAAAGGATTTCCTTGATTGAGACTCGATTTCTATAACTGACTCCTACAATTCAAAGGAGACGTGGGTAGGGGTGGAAGAAATAATGAAGTATACTCCATCCCAGGTGGTGTCGGACAAAGACTAAGACATTGCCTAAGACCATGTAAGTGACTGTTTATCTTTACCCCGGTCAAGCGAAGATAAGTGAAAAGTCGTGGCCTAGTTGTCGCCAATGTTGTGGACTCGGTCTAGCGAGAAGAGGAAAACGGGAGGGGGGGGGGGGTTGGTGATGCAATAGGGGCTAAAAGTAGAAAAATAATATTAATAAACTAATTAAATACTACTACATAATAATTAATCTCTTGATAAAATTGAGCGACTCTGTCAGCATGCTTTTGACAGCTTCCATCTACCTATCTACTTTCTTTTTTACTGTACTATTTTGAGGGTAGAGTTAATTTTGTTTAATAGGTGGAAGACTCAATGTTTAATAGAGAGTTGTTTTGATGTTTTACAATTATTACTTTTGCTTCCAGTCACGTGTTGAAGAATCTGTTAAGTTTATTTTACACATGTTATTGTTTCTAAACGTTTTCATAACTAACTGATAAGATATTAGCTGACTAGTCGGTCTATCAAATACAGAAAATATGGCAAGTAGTCCACGAGACTTGGTTTTTACATTTTTGACGGAAATTCAGCTTAAAACTGGTTCACTGATACTTGACTGATAACTGGTTGGCTGACTTTTAGCTCACAACTGGTTCAATTACACTTGGCTCAGAACTGGTTTACTGACACTTGACTCACAACTGGTTAACTGACACTTGGCCCACAACTGGTTCACTGACACTTGGCTCACACCTGGTTCACTGACACTTGGCTCACAACTGGTTCACTGACACTTGGCCCACAACTGGTTCACTGACACTTGGCCCACAACTGGTTCACTGACACTTGGCTCACAACTGGATCACTTACACTTGGCTCACAAATGGTTCACTTACACTAGGCTCACAAAGGTTCACTTACACTTGGCTCACAACTGGTTCACTTACACTTGGCTCACAACTGGATCACTTACACTTGGCTCACAAATGGTTCAATTACACTAGGCTCACAAAGGTTCACTTACACTTGGCTCACAACTGGTTCACTTACAATTGGCTCACAAATGGTTCATTACACTTGGCTCACAAATGTTTCACTTACACTTGGCTCAAAAATGGATAACTTACACTTGGTTCACAAATGGTTTACTGACACTTGGCTCACAACTGTTTCACTTACACTTTGCTCATAACTGGTTTACTGACACTTGGCTCACAACTGGATCACTTACACTTGGCTTACAACTGGTTCACTGACACTTGGCTCACAACTGGATAATCTTACACTTGGCTCACAACTGCATCACTTACACTTGGCACACAATTAGTTAACTTAAACTTGGATCACAACTATTTTACTGACACTTGGCTCACAACTGGTTCACTTAAATTTGCTCACAACTTGTTCACTGACACTTGGCTTACAACTGGATCACTTACACTTTGCTGACAACTGGTTTACTGACACTTGGCTCACAGCTGGTTCAATGACACTTGGCTAAAAACTGGTTCACTGACACTTGGCTCACAAACGGTTCACTGACATTTGGCTCACAATTGGTTCACTTACACTTGGCTCACAAATGTTTCACTTATACTTGGCTCACAAATGGTTCACTTACTTTTGGCTCACAAATGGTTCACTGACACTTGGCTCACAACTGTTTCACTTACACTTTGCTCATAACTGGATTACTTACACTTGGCTCACAACTGGATCACTTACACTTGGCACACAATTAGTTAACGTACACTTGGATCACAACTATTTTACTGACACTTGGCTCACAACTGGTTCACTTAAATTTGCTCACAACTTGTTCAATGACACTTAGTATACAACTGGATCACATACACTTTGCTGACAACTGGTTCACTGACACTTGGCTCACAGCTGGTTCACTGATACTTGGCTAACAACTGGATCACTTACACTTGACTCACAACTGGTTCACTTACACTTTTCTCACAACTGGTTCACTGACACTTGGCTTACAACTGGATCACTTACACTTGGCTCACAAGTGGTTCACTTACACTTGGCTCCCAACTGGATCACTTACACTTATCTCACAACTGGATCACTGACACTTGGCTCACAACTGGATCACTGACACTTGGCTCACAACTGGATCACTTACAGTTGGCTCACAACTGGATCACTTACACTTGGCTCACAACTTGATCACTTACACTTGGCTCACAAATGGTTCACTTACACTAGGCTCACAAAGGTTCACTTACACTTGGCTCACAACTGGTTCACTTACACTTGAATCACAACTTGATCACTTACACTTGGCTCACATCTGGTTCACTGACACTTGGCTCACAACTGGTTTACTTACACTTGGCTCACAAATGGTTCACTTACACTTTTCTCACAACTGGTTCACTTACACTTGGCTAACAACTGGTTCACTTACACTTGGCTTACAACTGGTTCACTGACACTTGGCTCACAACTGGTTCACTGACACTTGGCTCACAACTGGTTCACTTACACTTGGCTCACAAATGGTTAAGGAGCACATTACGCTAAATGTCACTTTGACAACACAACTGGTTCACTGACATATATCTTACAACAGATTCACTATTACTTGACTGCTAACTAGTTAACTGATTCTTGACTCACTACGGGTTGCGTAACAACTGTTTAACTGACACTTGGCTCACAAAGAAGGTTGACTCGGCAAATGTTTAACTGGCTTTTGCTTTACAAGATTGTTATAAATTGTTTCTGAAACATTTAAAAACGGTATGTCCACTGATGCCGCCATTTTTACAGCCTTAATTTTAATATGTCAGTAACAAAATTTGAAATTAAATCGCTATCAAAACGTGGTGGTCAGCCAAGTTTTAAAGACAAGCCACTTATTACAGGTGAGAAATTAGCTACAATTGATCCAAATGTTACGGGAGAGCAAATTGTTACAGGTGAGACAATTTTTACCTGAGAGGACAGCTAGCGTGACATGTAAGCCAGTTTTTACAGGGGAGTCCATTGTTACAGCTGAGTCTATTGTTAAATGTGAGAAATTAGTTACAAAAGTGTCATTTGCTACAGACGAGAAAATCGTTTCAGGATAGAAAATGTAGCAGGAGAGCAGATTGTTACAGATGAGATATTAGTTACAGGTGAGCTAATTGTTATAGGAGAGCAAATTATAACAGGTGAAGCAATTTTTACAGGAGAGCCTATGTAAGATGTCAGCCAGTCATTGCAAGAGCGCCAACCGTTACAGATGAGCCAATGGTTACATGAGAGCTCATTGCTACATGTGAGCCAGTTGTTACAGAGAGCCAATATTTACAAGTAATTGTTACAGGAGATCACACTGTTTCAGTTGAGCCAACCGTAACAGGCGAGCCCATTGTTTCTACCTTAAAAACCCTCACACCAACATATTATTTAAACTAAACCTCCATTACCGTGTGTCACAGTCTCAGTTGACATTGCCTGATTAAATGTTCACGCTATGTTAAGAGTTTAAAATACACGTGGAATTCCTGATGTAGAAAACAGGAAGTAGAAAAAATAAAGTTGACTTTGAGCTCTGTCAAGTCAGTGAAGTGGTATTCTTTAGACCGGGCGGTCAAGTAATAATTTTGGTCCGGGACGGACAGTAGCGACTTAGAAAAGTCGAATAGTAATTTCAGTTAGATAGTAACTTTTGGGCAGTTGATGCCAGTGGTTTTTTTGAGACATGTATTTCTAGTAGTTAATCAGTTTTATTCTGTACAGTGTTACCCGCTGAGATGCGGACGTATTTGTAATCTACTCTAGAGAGCTTAACGAATTGGATATTTTTGATACCGCTGTTATGCCGATGGGATTTTCTTGACTTGTAGCACTAACAAGGAGTGCGGTATTGTTATTATTAATGTCAAATAAACTTTATATTTGTCTGCTGAAACGGACTTAAGTCAATTTGTGGTACATATGGTTGTCGCGTGTCATGAGTACTCCAGGAAGCACGAACCCAGCATTTCACGACATTCGCATTCATTAACATTACACCATTTAACCTTTTACACCGCGACGTCACAAAATGTTGCGTTCAAAGTCAATCAACTGGAGTGTGTCTTTATGCTAACAAAGTGTTTCAAAGTCAGTCAACTAGAGTGTGTCTTTATGCTAACAAAGTGTTTCAAAGTCAGTCAACTAGAGTGTGTCTTTATGCTAACAAAGTGTTTCAAAGTCAGTCAACTAAAGTGTGTCTTTATGCTAACAAAGTGTTTTAAAGTCAGTCAACTAGAGTGTGTCTTTATGCTAACAAAGTGTTTCAAAGTCAGTCAACTAGAGTGTGTCTTTATGCTAACAAAGTGTTTCAAAGTCAGTCAACTAGAGTGTGTCTTTATGCTAACAAAGTGTTTCAAAGTCAGTCAACTAGAGTGTGTCTTTATGCTAACAAAGTGTTTCGAAGTCAGTCAACTAGAGTGTGTCTTTATGCTAACAAAGTGTTTCAAAGTCAGTCAACTAGAGTGTGTCTTTATGCTAACAAAGTGTTTCAAAGTCAGTCAACTAGAGTTTGTCTTTATGCTAACAAAGTGTTTCAAAGTCAGTCAACTAGAGTGTGTCTTTATGCTAACAAAGTGTTTCAAAGTCAGTCAACTAGGGTGTGTCTTTATGCTAACAAAGTGTTTCAAAGTCAGTCAACTAGAGTGTGTCTTTATGCTAACAAAGTGTTTCAAAGTCAGTCAATTAGAGTGTGTCTTTATGCTAACAAAGTGTTTCAAAGTCAGTCAACTAGAGTGTGTCTTTATGCTAATAAAGTGTTTCAAAGTCAGTCAACTAGAGTGTGTCTTTATGCTAACAAAGTGTTTCAAAGTCAGTCAACTAGAGTTTGTCTTTATGCTAACAAAGTGTTTCAAAGTCAGTCAACTAGAGTGTGTCTTTATACTAAAAAAGTGTTTCAAAGTCAGTCAACTAGAGTGTGTCTTTATGCTAACAAAGTGTTTCAAAGTCAGTCAACTAGAGTGTGTCTTAATGCTAACAAAGTGTTTCAAAGTCAGTCAACTAGAGTGTGTCTTTATGCTAACAAAGTGTTTCAAAGTCAGTCAACTAGAGTGTGTCTTTATGCTAACAAAGTGTTTCAAAGTCAGTCAACTAGAGTGTGTCTTTATGCTAACAAAGTGTTTCAAAGTCAGTCAACTAGAGTGTGTCTTTATGCTAACAAAGTGTTTCAACGTCAGTCAACTAGAGTGTGTCTTTATGCTAACAAAGTGTTTCAAAGTCAGTCAACTAGAGTGTGTCTTTATGCTAACAAAGTGTTTCAAAGTCAGTCAACTAGAGTGTGTCTTTATGCTAACAAAGTGTTTTAAAGTCAGTCAACTAAAGTGTGTCTTTATGCTAACAAAGTGTTTCAACGTCAGTCAACTAGAATGTGTCTTTATGCTAACAAAGTGTTTCAAAGTCAGTCAACTAGAGTTTGTCTTTATGCTAACAAAGTGTTTCAAAGTCAGTCAACTAGAGTGTGTCTTTATGCTAACAAAGTGTTTCAAAGTCAGTCAACTAGAGTGTGTCTTTATGCTAACAAAGTGTTTCAAAGTCAGTCAACTAGAATGTGTCTTTATGCTAACAAAGTGTTTCAAAGTCAGTCAACTAGAGTGTGTCTTTATGCTAACAAAGTGTTTCAAAGTCAGTCAACTAGGGTGTGTCTTTATGCTAACAAAGTGTTTCAAAGTCAGTCAACTAGAGTGTGTCTTTATGCTAACAAAGTGTTTCAAAGTCAGTCAATTAGAGTGTGTCTTTATGCTAACAAAGTGTTTCAAAGTCAGTCAACTAGAGTGTGTCTTTATGCTAACAAAGTGTTTCAAAGTCAGTCAACTAGAGTGTGTCTTTATGCTAACAAAGTGTTTCAAAGTCAGTCAATTAGAGTGTGTCTTTATGCTAACAAAGTGTTTCAAAGTCAGTCAACTAGAGTGTGTCTTTATGCTAACAAAGTGTTTCAAAGTCAGTCAACTAGAGTGTGTCTTTATGCTAACAAAGTGTTTCAAAGTCAGTCAACTAGAGTTTGTCTTTATGCTAACAAAGTGTTTCAAAGTCAGTCAACTAGAGTGTGTCTTTATACTAACAAAGTGTTTCAAAGTCAGTCAACTAGAGTGTGTCTTTATGCTAACAAAGTGTTTCAAAGTCAGTCAACTAGAGTGTGTCTTTATGCTAACAAAGTGTTTCAAAGTCAGTCAACTAGAGTGTGTCTTTATGCTAACAAAGTGTTTCAAAGTCAGTCAACTAGAGTGTGTCTTTATGCTAACAAAGTGTTTCAAAGTCAGTCAACTAGATTGTGTCTTTATGCTAACAAAGTGTTTAAAACGCGGCCTTTTTGTTTGTTACCTCCGTGAAGTCGTCAAGGTTTAGAATAAAGAAGTGTCTTTTCTTATCTGCTGACCAATCCGTGTAGTTCGGACTACTGTGGTTTAAGTCCTCGCTGTAGAAACCTAGACTTGAATTGTCCACTGTGAGTCCATTGAGGTGAAGCGTGACGTTGTCCGAGGGCTCGTCACATCGCAACCAAATCTTGACATGGCCCTGGCGGTAAAACAAAAATGGACAAGTAAGGAGTTTCCTTACAACAGTTGAGAAATAGAATAAAACAAATACAAAGAAGAAATAAAAATAAACATAGCAGTGATAGAGAAAGAAATATATAAGAAATAATGTGTTCAATGTCATTAAATTAAACACCTACAAAAGGTTATTCTTTATTTGTTATACTTTTCACTGAATGAACTTTACCCTTACCAGCGTATTTAACAAGCAAAATATAAATGAAATACTTTAGAATTTTTAGCTTAGATAAGGGAAAGAATTTAACATTTACAATTATATCTCTTAATATTGTTAGATTTTATTCCCTTTTTAATATTTGACACACAAATCAATTATATACCGCTATTTCATTATTTTTTTTTAATTAAAAAAAAATATACTAGACACGGAGAAGACTATGTTGGCTCGGACGTATCACCCGCATGCCAGATGGAAGAACCCCTAAAGACTTCCTCTATTCTGATCTTGCGGATAGAGTCAGACCCAAGGGCTACCGAAGACTAACCGACAGAGACGTCTTCAAGCGAGACATGAGAACCACAGTCATCAATGAAAGTATGTGGGAGGAGATAGTCCAAGACCAGACAGCAATGAGACAACAGACTTCGCGTACTGGTACGATCCTTGCCAAGAGGGAAAAAAAAGGAACATGCTTAGTGAAGAAAAAAAAAAAAGAAAACGGCCATCACAGCAAGCCTTAAAACAGATGCCTACACATGCATGAACTGTAAAGTGGACTAGAAATAAACACGCTTTTTAGGTGGGCAGAGGAATACATAGCTGTGATGTAACATTGTTTTTATTTTTAAATCTAACATGCATTAATTTTTAAGAGAAAAAAACAGCTTTCTTTAAATTGCATAAAGAAGGTATTGTCTAAAAAAAGTCTTTTTAATGTTTTTTTTTTATTTGTTTATTTATCGATTACTACAAATAAATACATACAAGAAATGAGGCAGAGCCTAGATAGAGAGAGACACCTAAAATTAGTCTCCGTATAAACTTGGATTAGGCTAAAATGTTGCTAGTGGGATATAAAGGATGCCCCCGTCAGACTTGACGAGTCAAAGCTTGAAGAGCTGGACAAGTTCACATATCTTGGCAGCATCATAACAAACGATGGGGATGCCAACTATGACGTAGCGTGCCGAATAGGAAAGACAGCAGCCTATTTGGACAAGTCAAGCCTAAGTACTTTAGACAAGAATACACTTTCTTCACACATCGTCCATCTTAACAGCAAGATATGCTGAGACATAAAAGTCATCTGCCGAAATGTAGAAAAGACTAAATGTGGCTCAACAAAAATGACTGGAGACGGATTTCGGAAGTCAGTTACAAAGATCGTGTCTCAAACAAAGAAACCCTGTGCCCACCCGGGAGTCAAACACTTAGTGAGCCTATGATAAAGCGTCGCATGAGGTTTGTGGAACATGATCTACGACAAAATGAACTACGCATATTAACAGTTGCAATGACATGGAGACTAATACGAGGAAAGCGCAATCAGGGACGTCCTCGTATATTTTGGCGCCGCACTTTCTTGGAGGACCTTAAAACAGTGGACACAGGTAACATTGCTAGCGACAGATTTTTATGGAGACAGCTTGTCGCCCAATGCGCCGAACTATGCAGGAGAACCTAACTCAAAGTAAAGTAAAAGCACTTTAACATAGTCATCAGCTTCGTGTAGGAGACAATGTCACTTAAAAAAACTATTTTGTTACTAGTTTACCTTGAAGAAGAAATTTGATGCGTTATCGCCAGCAATATAAGTCTGTATTTCAATATTATAATGGGTAGGGTACAAGGAGGTGGGGATCCGATAGTTTGTCAGTTTTGGCGTCACTGTTGGTCTTTGTTGTATGTTGAATGTAGGTGTTGAACTGGTTGAATTGTCGATGAGTGGCAGGCAAGGCGCCGCTTGGCGCTTCACATGCAGTCCTCTGAGAGAGATGTTAGGAGCTGGGCATTTCTCACCTGGGGAAGGATAGAACATAATAGATAAGAGATAGTCCTTAATCAAGAGACTGGCATATAACAGCTAAAGGAAGAGATCAGGGCAGGATATATAAATGCAGAGGCCCCGGAGCAGGATATTTGTAGAGGCCCAAACAGTTTTTGAAAGTTTTAATGATTGATTTTATCTAAGATCATGCTATATTGAATAGGAAATAACTAAATTTAATCCCACATTGCTTAAAAAAATATTCAATATTTTAGTTAAAATGTAAATATTTATTTCTATTTTGAGCAGGGGATTGTTCTTGGTAAACTCACTTTCGGAAACCGGAACTATTTTATTAATTCCGAGCGTACAAAAAAAATAATTCAGAATTTTCTGACCTGTCGAAATTCGGATATATTTTTCTCTCTTTTGTGGAGATCCCAAATCTAAGAGAAAAACACAGTGTACTACCAACTAAAGGTCCAGTCATTCTAGTGCAGGGGTCGGCAACCTGCGGCTCGCGAGCCACGTGCGGCTCTTTGGGTGTTAAGCTGCGGCTCTTTAGTTCCATATTCAAATATTAGTTTTTTTTTACCGAAAAAAAATTGATACGATAAACTAAAATTATGCACCGATTCAATCTCTCAGCCACTTGGACTTGCTTTTCACCCCCCTACATGTCCTCAAATGTAACATATTTGTTGGTGGAAGAACTAAACTTTCTTCTGCCTTATCAATGATATAGATAAGTCTTGCGACATAAAAGACACGGCACAAGTTGGCTTTCTGTCAGGTATATGTTTTCCCAAGGATTGCTAGCGCTCTCGTAACAAATTAGGGAGAAGATATTGCGAATGCCGTGCAAAAAATGCCTTAAAGACAATAAAATCGATTTAAATAAACTCGTTTCACTAGCAACTGATGGAGCCAGAAGTATGAAGGGAAAAAATAAAAGAAAATCTGCGAGCCTCCACGTATGTCTTACGTTTCACTGCTTACTTCAGCAAGAAGTGCTGGTCAATAGCACTCTACCATCGTCAGTTGAAAGAATTCTTAAACGAAATGGAGACTCAATATTCCGACCTTCTTCTTCCCAATAAAGTGCGATGCCATTCTACAGGTATGGTGTTGAAACTTGAAGCTTTGTGCTTGAATGAAATAAATACATTCCTAAATGAGGATGGTATTAATCACCCTGAATTACAGAACAAGAAATGGATGCTAAAATGTTAGGATGGATATATCAGCAAAAGTAAAGAAGATGAATCGGAAACTACAAGAAAATGGAAACACAGCCGATAATTCGGTAGAAGATAAGAGATGTGGCTGAGCAGTAAAGAGCTTGCTTTGGAACCGGGGTCCCGAGTTAGAATCGTGGTGAAAATTGGGATTTTTAATCTCTGGATATTTTCTAAATCCACCTGACATTAGTTGGGGAAAGTAAATGTGGTTGGTCGTTGTGCTGACACCCTCGTTAACCGTGGTTCACAGAAAGAGATGACCTCTACATCATCTGCCCAAAAGATCGCAAGGTCTGAAATGAGCGCAAGGTTTGAAAAGGGAACTTTACTTTACTTATTCAGAGCCAAAAATGACTTCATTTTCACTTTCTAAAGCAAAATCGCGATTAAAAACTGTTGACAGGAATTACTTCAGCACAGTTATTTTAAAAATTACAGATGCTGAGACTTTTGCATTTCAAAACCATTCTAGCATTCATAATAAATACCCTCAACACTAATAATAACAAAATCCATATTGAGCCATTTGAAACGCCAATCCTACACGCGATAAAAAAAACAGCATTATGCAATACCCGTAATAGTGGAATGTAGTGAAAGAAGCTTCTCGCGCCTCAAACTACTGGAGCTCTCTGGAGTGGATAATTTACAGATTTGAAAAGCAAGTTGGAATAGTTGGAGGTCCACAAATGAATGCACTTCAGGCAACAAAAGTGGGCAGCTTTCAAAGAAATGCCCGCGAGATGAGGCAGTTATATTCGACGCATGGGGTTGTCTTCCAGATTGCTACAGAGAAGTGAAAAGATTGGCAATTGGAGTTCTAACTATATTCGGATCGACATATTCATGCGAGCAAGCGTTCTCTTGCATGAATAGCCAACTAACAATGGAAAAATAAAAACGACAAATTGTGGGCCCAATGTATCCAAACTTTCTAAAACCAAAGCCATCGCTCCCATTGAGTTTGTTTGCTCAATTGTTTTGTTACAAGTTAGTGTTGTATGTAAATGTTTAATTATTTTAATTTTTTTACATTCATAATAGGTAATTTTCTAATAATCCCATATATATATATATATATGTTATCTCATTGGCTGTGAAAAACCATAGTCATATATATATAAGTAGATTTTTTTTCTTATGAATAAATAGATTCTTTTCATTCATCAAAGAACTGTATTTCTCCGAGTACTATTTATAGTTGGCAAGAAAAAACTTTGTGGCTCTTTAAAAACTTTGAAATTTAGTAAATTGTAATTTTTGGCTCTTCCGACTCAAAAGGTTGCCGACCCCTGTTCTAGTTCATTGTTTCATAACCATACTATGATCCTTAACAAGCGAAATATTTAAGAATCCTTTTTTTTTTTAGAAGAAAAAACAACAACAAAAAGACTCCTCAATTACCAGTTTATGAGTCAATAATGTAGAGGTTATTTCCATTATGAATAATGTAATTAATTAAAAATGCATTTTGACTGATAGTTAAATTTTTTAAAATTGATTTATGTTTTCTTAATAACAATAACTAATTGGTTCACGTTTTAACTTAATCAGAGATATCTTGTTTAGCCCAGTGCATACATTGTACACAGTTTCAAATGGATTCGAGAATTGATGTGTGAGACATAACATGTAAAAGATACTTACAAGAAAGACAGGCAAAAGCTTATTTTTTATTCCTATGCTAGGACCCTAACCCTTCTTCCTAAGTGTTATTAGAGGATGGATTGGGTTGCCTGAATCAGCCAGAAAAACCAATGACTTAGAAGAGTTTAAGCGAGAACAATAGTTATAGAAAGCAATGTCATACGTTGTGCTCAGAAGTGATGCCTTCATAAACGATTGGTCTTGGTTTAAGTCACTGATGCATGAATAGATTGACACATGAAACGTAGGGCATACTTATTTTCTCTTTTGAAGTAACGTAACGTCAGTAATTAATAAGAAAAGAAGATGCGAGAACATATAATGAACTGTATGTTATTTAATTGTATGGTGTTGAAATCGCACATTACTTAAACGCTGACTTGGGTAGCTGAGTTTGGTGTACAAAGATACAGACAGAACTACTCCCTGTCACGAATCGATACTGTTACCTAATTCTACCTATTTCAAGAAACCGGGGTCATTTCAAAGAAGTCGCAAAACTAACACGTGTTAATTATAAATCATCCAAATCAGGTAAGGAAGTTTAGAAAAAAAAAAAATTAGTCAGTTTCCATAAGGTCAAACTTAATAAAATATTTAGAATAGAAGTTTCTATGATTCTTGAAAATACGGTTTCTTCATCATATTTCCTTTGCGTCGCTCATAGAATATAGAGTCTCAATAAAAACACGCCACTCTCCACGGTCTCTTGCTAGTTTTTTTATGGGTTCCCAGCTCTTTCCGGTCGTCTAGGCTTCGTCTAGTATACAGCGTCGCCATGTTCTTTTTAGGTCTTCCTCTACGTCTTGTTCCCTGGAGGTTCCACTCTGAGGCCTGTCTTCCTCTACGTCTTGTTCCCTGGAGGTTCCACTCTAAGGCTTGTCTTTCTCTACGTCTTGTTCCCTGGAGGTTCCACTCTAAGGCTTGTCTAGCTCTGTGGTTGGTATCTTTTCTAAGGGTATGACCCATCCACCTCTACGTCTTGTTCCCTGGAGGTTCCACTCTAAGGCTTGTCTAGCTCTGTGGTTGGTATCTTTTCTAAGGGTATGACCCATCCACCTCTACGTCTTGTTCCCTGGAGGTTCCACTCTAAGGATTGTCTAGCTCTGTTGTTGGTATCTTTTCTAAGGGTGTGACCCATCCACCTCGACGTCTTGTTCCCTGGGGGTTCCACTCTAAGGCTTGTCTAGCTCTGTTGTTGGTATCTTTTCTAAGGGTGTGACCCATCCACCTCTACGTCTTGTTCCCTGGGGGTTCCACTCTAAGGCCTGTCTAGCTCTGTTGATGGTATTTTTCTAAGGGTGTGACCCATCCACCTCTACGTCTTGTTCCCTGGGGATTCCACTCTAAGGCCTGTCTAGCTCTGTTGTTGGTATTTTTTCTAAAAGTGTGACCCATCCACCTCTACGTCTTGTTCCCTGGAGGTTCCACTCTAATGCCTGTCTAGCTCTGTTGTTGGTATTTTTTCTAAGGGTGTGACCCATCCACCTCTACGTCTTGTTCCCTGGAGGTTCCACTCTAAGGCCTGTCTAGCTCTGTTGTTGGTATCTTTTCTAAGGGTGTGACCCATCCATCTCCACGTCCTTTTTAAGATCTGCGCTTCTATATTTCTCTGTCCATTCATATCCTACAGTTAAATGCTTTCCATTTTGAAATACCGGTGTACTTTTAAGATATTTTGCAGACATCTGTTGATCAACGTAGGTTTAAACGATTGGTCGAAAGCTGGTTAGTCGGGGTTTATGTTGTAACTGGTTCCTGTGTTGTAATGACTTCTTAAACAGCTGCGGGTCCACTAGTTGAGGTTAAGTTATCGCTTGGTCGAAAGGTTCGACACCCGACTCGGGCAGCGTTGCGTTTACTGAGCGCCTAAAGACAGCACGGAAAACCTACTCCTAGGTACCCCTCCCCACCCCCCACTGGTCCACAAATGAGATTGGACCAAAAGCGCTCTGAGCATGCTATAAGCATGAAAGTAGAGCTATATAAAAGCTATAATAATAATAAGTTGTTTCAGTAATTTGTATCAGTAAAAGTTGTATTAGTAGAAAATTGAGTATCACCAAGATATTTAAGTTAAGCTGATACTGAAATCTACGCGAATATTTCAATTAGAAGTTTGAAGAAGTTGTTTTCAATTTATATATGTGGCATAGCAAACGCCGTTATTTGAAGGAGCGGTCCTTGGCCACTGCAACCTATGCGTCCTCAGTGTGCTCAGCACCTAAATATTACCCGCGCTAATTTTAGGTTTATACATTATTAAACCATTTCATAACTTATAACAGATTTCTCACTGCCTCATGATTTGCCAGAAGCTCCTGGAAATCTCCTAAAATTGCAAAATTTACGAAAAAGTCCTGAATATATACGGAAATTATTTAAATCTTTTAAAAACTCATACAAATCTCGTGAAATATATAGACAAAATTGTCATTTTGGAGTGTCATTCAATATGGAAAACGCCAATCCTACACGCGATAAAAAAACGGCATTATGCAATACCCGTAATAGTGGAATGTAGTGACAGAAGCTTCTCGCGCCTCAAACAAATAAAAAAAAAACTTAAAGTTAACAATTCTCAAAGATAGATTAAAACATTTGGTAATTCTTGCTATTGAGCGTGAGCCATGTAGGAAACAGTATTCTTATGATACTTATCAATCGGCGGCGTAGCATACGCCGTTTTTTTGCAAACCCGGTCTTAGGCCAATGCAACCTATGCGGCCGCATTGTGCTCCACACTTTCATAGGACCCATGTATATATCAGGCAAGACTATTCTGCTGGGGGGCGATATAAAGAAGATAAAAAGATACCAAATGTATTAAAAAAACTAATAATAGTACTTCATAAATAAATATTTGGCAATTTGGAAATTGAAATGATCAAACTCTCCACATAAAATGCAGGAGAGCAAACTCTTTAAAGATTTCGAAATAAAAACAATATTCTCTTACATAATTGTTTATAGCCTTGACTGGCGAGTCTCAAGCAGTCAGACCTCTCTCCACTTACTGTCTCAGGATCATATCTATTAACCATTTCTCTATTGTCTCCGGTGAAATAGATGACAACACACACACAAAACGCTCCTGTGGCAACCAGAATGAAAAAGACAAATCCTGCAAAGGTTCTCATGTAACATCTGCTCCTGTCGTTAGGCCTGGCTAGTAAGTCCTGCTGACTGTCGCAGACATCCGTGGATTCCAATTTTTTCGCTGACATAATGTATTGACGATCAATACAGATTTAGTGACAATAAACTTCCTAAATAAAAAAAAATGATTTATTTATTATTGTAGGGAATTGTATTAATGTATTAATTCTCATATTTATGTCAATATATTAATTAAAGGTAGATAAGTCTTTCTAAAACTTTTACTGATTGCCCTTCCCCTTTTCCGAAAATTAAAATTTAAAAAATGCACACCCCCCCGCCTTTACCTAGCTGAGGACCTGGTGTTGAGTGCAATGTGGAAACAAAGAAGTCTAAGACTACGACTAACGCTAAGACTAACACTAAGACTAATGCTAGGATCAAAACTAAGACTAAGAATAATGCTAAGACTAAGACTTAGGCTAAGACTAAAACTAAAACTAAGACTACTGCTAAGTTTAAGACTTTTTCTAAGACTAAGACATTTGAAAAGATGATTATTATACAATTAGAGTAAATCTCTTAAAGTATTGTAAGTTTTAAAACATTGGAAATAATGTCATTTACTAGCTTAATATTCATGGTTTGATATATATATATATTGCTTTTTTGGTCTTGAAAGTCAATGAACTCGAAAGTCTCTGATTTTGGTTTAGTCTTAAGACTAGTGTGGCTAATGAATCCAATTATAGAGCGGCAGACTTTGCGAAAATTGATGCATTTGTGTGCATCTGATTCAGGGCTGGCGGAGAGGGCAGCTTTCTTTTTTTTTCTCTCATGATTAAGGGCCGCTTCGTTTCTTTTGGTCTCAGCGTGGATCGTCCCATGCACTCACAGTCTGTCTCCATGCACTCACAGTCTGTCTCCATGCACTCCGGTCTTTGGCTATTTCTTCCCACATACTTTCATTGATGTCTGTGGCTCTCATGTCTCGCTTGAAGACATCTCTATAGGTTAGTCTTGGGCGGTTCTTGGGTCTGACTTCCTCCACAAGCTATCTTTCGGGATTCTACCATCTGGCATGCGGGTGACATGTCCGAGCCAGCGTAGTCTTCTCTGTGTCAGGAGAGCATGTGTATGATGCATGTTGGCCAATCTCAAAACTTCCTGATTGGAGACATGGTCCTTCAAGAGATGCGCATTTATAACTATAATGAATATTCAACTTGTTTTTTCACCTCTATAAATCAACCCACTTCGCCCCCCCCCCCCACAATCAGAAATCATGCTGAGAATTACTCCCTTAGAGCACGTGAAAGCATGTGGACATTAAGGTCGCCTTGCCACCGTACAAGGGAAGCCCAAATACCGCACATGAACCAGTTCTCTTTCAAATCCTTGTCCAGGCCGTCTTTCATGCAGAACTCGACTTTCATAAAGTCGCCCCCCCCCCTATTTTATCATGACGTTACGACCCCTCCCTTTTGAGAAGACATCTAAGCAGTCGCACCCCACAGTTTGAGAAACTGTTGTGTATACTTGTAACAGGTTAGGGAGTGTGACGTGTGATTGACGATTTTAATGTCTAGGGGATGATTATTTTTGATATGATTACACACCAACCCGTCAGCATATAAATCGGGAGCAGGCACGCAACGACGGTTTGCATCTATCTCTAGACAATACTATGTTTAATCATCACTCTTGCACTTAATACGAGAGTATGTCACTTTGTCTTCTGAACTTAGCTGGTTGTCCTGCTTGGGTCTCAGCTGGCTTGAGGTTCTGCAGCTGGAAGTGGCGCTCTAGCGGGTAGAGGGACGCCGGTGATATAGTTCTTGTGGAATCTCAATCCAAAGTCCTGATATCTTTAGTGGGCACAGTAGGGCGGATGGCTACCGTGGTGTGACGAACCGTTTTAGCTCACTCAAGGTATCACTCAGGTCTAAGCATTTAATTAATTTATTTACACACAGTAAACATAACATCAATTTTACTAATTTAGACATTCAAGCGCTAAAAACACAGCCACCACCCCTCCAATCCAACCCCTACCCCCCTTTGGCACATTTTGCTATCTCACGTTGACACGTGCCACACTAGACTCTTGACAAGTGTACACTCCCTCCATCTATCGTGGCAAACATCCGCTGACCCCCGCCCCTTTCCGGGAGCGGCTGGTCACTTCAAAGTGCCCATTCAACTCTACGCCTCGGGCAACGCTGTTCGTCTAGCACTAGACATTATCAAGGTATAATCTCCTTTGATCCGGTCAAGCTCTGATAATCCTCCCCCTCTTGTCTATCCTCTGACCACCTGAGCGAACTCTCTGGACTTTCAATTAGCGCCTTCGCGCAGTGTCTATCTCCCTGAAACGCCGTCACGATCAAGCGAGGATCTCTCTGTCAAAGACGCCGGATAGTCTAGACCACATTTGCACTTATCTCCCGCCACTCACTGCCCTCTCCACGTGTATATGGACAGAACTTCATCGTCCGATCTCATTCTCGCTGGAGAGCTGACAGGGAGCACATCTATCTCTTGCTTGAGCTCTGGACTATTTTAATTCCCTTATTTCACTTTGGATTGGTGCTTTTATTTATAGGCAACATCCGCCTGAAATCCTAGCAACCTAAAGCTGATAGCAGATTTGTTGGCACCAGATCTGCAGACATCAGACCTACTCATCTTACAAGAGTCCAAGTAACAACGCTAGCCACAGACTCGTCACTGGCATGACTGAATGGTAGACGCAGCTTAGTTCTGCAACCATACAACGTTGGACTGCACCCGGAGCCTGGATCCACTACGCCAGCCCACCAGCAGACAGCATCAGTACTAGCCACACCCGTCTTATCAGTACAGCACCGGACCAAAGCTAATCAACCAGCCTAATGAAACTCAGACCACTTGGTTCTCAAATCTAATGATGATAGACTTGTTTATGTAAATACGCTAGACCCTATTCTAGCAACTGTACAGCTATTTAACCCTTTAATTATCTTTTGTATAATAAACTGTACATATTTTTACATCTAAATATAGTATTATAAAATCTATAAAATCGCCTAGACACCCGAAACAGCCAAATCTTAATCCGACTTGTCACACGTGGGCACAAGTGTACTGCGGGCAGAGCGGATCTGCCGTGGGCAGCGTAGTTAACAGGATAAGTCCAGTGAGTTGCAGAGGGTTTGGCGTAGCTATGACGTCTCGCACAGATCTGGGTCTATAGGGACGTCGCTCCTAATAAGTTGACAGGTGGGCTATCGAATAGGCGGGCAAGTAGATCCAATAGCGCCAAGTAGTAGAGTTGAGTAGATCCACGTAGGCAGTAGATGATACTCAATAGCAAGTGGGCAAGTGATCCGATAAATAGGCAGATAATGCCCAATGAATAGGCAGGTAAATAGGCAGGTGATTGATCCGATTAATAGGCAAGTGCAGTGCTGAATAGCGCTAAGCACAAAGGCAGACACCGAAGGGAGGCACCAGGTATTCCTCTTAGGAGTGAGAATAAATGATATAGTCCAGACTCGATTGCTCAGATAGAATGAGAAATGAGAGAGTGTCTATTCCGCCTTATTCTACATTATATAGGCCGGGAGATATGGGCGGAAACAGGAAATGTCCTAGGCTAAGAATTATCTTACACGTGGGTGAATCCGACAAGAGTCGCACCTTGGAGTGTCCCGAGGCGTGTGGATCCGAGTAATCTCTTGGATCAAAGAGAGTCGTGGGAGAAGGGGGGGGGTAAAGATTGGTAGTATTCCACCCAAGGTGGTGTCAACTGCGGCTGTCAGACATCCGGCGGGTAAGACAAAAGAGACTGCTTTTATCTTTACACCACTCAAGGGAAGATAAGTGAAAGGCCAAGGTGGTGGACCGAGTCTAGTGAGACGAGGAAAAGGTGGGGCGGAAGAAGCAAAAGGGGCAATAGGACGGGGAAATAATTAAAATAAAATAATGATAAATAATAGTTAATGCTGTGATAAGTATGAGTGACTCTGACAGCAAGCTTTTGACTTGTCACAATACTGTTGTCTTCAGAAATACACCAAAGTACGTAAAGTTAGTAGACTATTACATAAAGAGGGAATCAGAGAAAGATAAATGCGCTCTGTATCATTCTAAAGATTTATTGCATTTATGCGATATCTGACTAAAAAAATTATAATAAGGCTTGTCTTAACTAGAGTCCGAAGATTACAGAGGAATGCAGTATTTCCACTGGCTGCGCAGCCGCAGCCGTGACCTACATATTTAACCACATTCAGAGCAAGTATAACCATTGTCCGCAGGTGGTGGATTTTGATTTTCTATTCGCCGTCTGGGTCTGTCCTGGGCAGAGGATTTTCTTTAGGTTTTAATTGTATCCCGCGGCCTTTGTGAGTGACCTCCAGCTGTCTCGTTATGAGGCAGCATGCAACCAGATGCTGATTAAATTTACAGATCTATAAAGGTAAAGGTAAAAAATTTAAAAATAAAATAAAGATGTCACGACAAATATAGATAATCTTGTATTCTTTGTGCAGATATATTGACTTGAGAGAGAGTGAGAGAGAGAGAGACAATAAAAGTACAAAAAAGTATGATTCGGTTAGTAATTAACGGACTACCTTTTGAAGTCGTTCTTGTGTAGTGTGTACAGCTACCTGTACGTAAGTGTCACTTTACATTTTGCAACCTAGCTTAATAAAGGGTCAGATCTTCAGAACTCTTATCCTGGCTCGGATTGGCTGTTGTAAAAGGGAGTGAACTAATACGATACGTCAACGGGGCGGAGTCTGTGGGAGAGCGAGTCTCAAAGATTTTAGGAATACAAATAGGCCACTCCTTTTTCCTCATAATGGTCAAATACTATCAGCGATCTGATGACCACAACGCTGCCACCACATCAGAAAAAACAACAACTATGGCATGGTTGAGTAGTTTGCGTTTTAAACTGTCCTTTAAATGGCCCTTGTTTGAAACCCCGCCACTGGCGTTCCCCGCCGTCCTTCGTTTTTGAGTCAACATTCAACACATTTTTTTACAGTAGTGTAGCTTATTTAGAAGACCAGGTACAGGCAGTGGCGTAGCTATGGTAGGGGATGGGGGAGAATTTGAAAACCAAACTGCGCCCCACCTAAAGGGACCCCCCCCCCCCAAATGACTTTGATTTTTTTTTACATTAAATATTATGTGATTTTCTCATGGCATGATGTCGAATGTTAAAATGCAGGAGCCCCTAAAGAGGTTTAGTCCCAAGGGCCACCAAAAGGTAGCGAATTCCTAATTACTCCACTGATTAAGGTAATGTTTCAATAAAGTGACTGATAGACAACACTTTAACTACAACAATGTGAGAACTGGTAAATGGTAGGGCATAAAAGGACTAGGTCAATTTGAGAGCTGAGATTAGTTTAGAGATTATGTTAGGTTTGTAAATAAATATATTGAGCATTGTATTTAGAGACAGTAAATGTACTGACGTAGACGAATGACGTTGCAGAATGCGTGTAAATGAAAGAACAAGATGGCTACGGCTTAAAGTATGAATAATGGACCTCATTCGCCAATCGTAAACATACAACATTTAGCCACGTGATTCAATATCTCTTCTATACAAATTACGATCTAATGTTTATACACAGTAGATATCATCTGAAAGTTTTTTTATTGTTGTTTTATCAATATTATCACGTGACTTAATGTTGTTTGTTTACGATTGGTGAATGAGATCCATAGTGATAGACTGGATAAGTAAACGAGACTAGTATCCCCATCTGTAAATAAATATCAGATGAAGTATTCATCAGTTTTAAAAATTTTAAAATGTGCTTTCCGTTTCAGATGTTCTTTCAGAGTTGAAGATAATTTACTTCCTAGTCCAAACCTTCCCAGGATGGCGGGGGGACGAGAGCGGGCAGGGTTTGAACCCGATACCATTGATAAGTCCAAACTACAGTCCAGTGCGCAAACCGCACATACTTACATGATAATTAATTGTGATGTCCCTTGGATGTATCCTGACTCGCGCAGTACAGTAAGTTATGTAGTGTTATGGTAGACACACACACAATATCCAGGCAAGGACAACACACACACACACAGAAACTATTTCCTGACAAGTCTTCTTCCATTTTGACTTATCTTAAATAATACAGACGTTATTTCAAAAAAGAAGATGATTACGTCCTACGCGTCATGTATATTAACCAATGACTTAAATTCTGCCAAGTCACTGGTTTTCCTGGTTAGCTCAGGCAACCCAATCAATGCTCAATTAGCACTAGGGAAGAAGGAGTATTTGGCTAGCTCAGGCAACCCTTTCCATTCTCTAATAGCACTAGGGAAGAAGGAGTATTTGGCTAGCTCAGGCTACCCTTTCCATTCTCTAATAGCACTAGGGAAGAAGGAGTATTTGGCTAGCTCAGGCAACCCTTTCCATTCTCTAATAGCACTAGGGAAGAAGGAGTATTTGGCTAGCTCAGGCAACCCTTTCCATTCTCTAATAGCACTAGGGATAAAGGAGTATTTGGCTAGCTCAGGCAACCCTTTCCATTCTCTAATAGCACTAGGGAAGAAAGAGTATTTGGCTAGCTCAGGCAACCCTTTCCATTCTCTAATAGCACTAGGGAAGAAGGAGTATTTGGCTAGCTCAGGCAACCCTTTCCATTCTCTAATAGCACTAGGGAAGAAGGAGTATTTGGCTAGCTCAGGCAACCCTTTCCATGCTCTAATAGCACTAGGGAAGAAGGAGTTTTTGGCTAGCTCAGGCAACCCATTCCATTCTCTAATAGCACTAGGGAAGAAGGAGTATTTGGCTAGCTCAGGCAACCATTTCAATTCTCTAATAGCACTTTTGAAGAAGGAGTATTTGATTAGCTCAGGCAACCCATTCCATGCTCTAATAGCACTAGGGAAGAAGGAGTATTTGGCTAGCTCAGGCAACATATTCCATTCTCTAATAGCACTAGGGAAGAAGGAGTATTTGGCTAGCTCAGGCAACCCATCCCATTCTCTAATAGCACTAGGGAAGAAGGAGTATTTGGCTAGCTCAGGCAACCCTTTCAATTCTCTAATAGCACTAGGGAAGAAGGAGTATTTGGCTAGCTCAGGCAACCCTTTCAATTCTCTAATAGCACTAGGGAAGAAGGAGTATGTGGCTAGCTCAGGCAACCCATTCCATGCTTTAATAGCACTAGGGAAGAAGGAGTATTTGGCTAGCTCAGGCAACCCTTTCCATGCTCTAATAGCACTAGGGAAGAAGGAGTATTTGGCTAGCTCAGGCAACCCATTCCATTCTCTAATAGATCTAGGGAAGAAGGAGTATTTGGCTAGCTCAGGCAACCCTTTCAATTCTCTAATAGCAATATTGAAGAAGAAGTATTTGGCTAGCTCAGGCAACCCATTCCTTGCTCTAATAGCACTATGGAAGAAGGAGTATTTGGCTAGCTCAGGCAACCTATTCCATTATCTAATAGCACTAGGGAAGAAGGAGTATTTGGCTAGCTCAGGCAACCCATTCCATGCTCTAATAGCACTAGGGAAGAAGGAGTATTTGGCTAGCTCAGGCAACCCATTCCATGCTTTAATAGCACTAGGGAAGAAGGAGTATTTTGCTAGCTCAGGCAACCCTTTCCATGCTCTAATAGCACTAGGGAAGAAGGAGTATTTGGCTAGCTCAGGCAACTCTTTCAATTCTCTAATAGCACTAGGGAAGAAGGAGTATTTGGCTAGCTCAGGCAACCCTTTCAATTCTCTAATAGCACTATTGAAGAAGAAGTATTTGGCTAGCTCAGGCAACCCATTCCATGCTCTAATAGCACTAGGGAAGAAGGAGTATTTGGCTAGCTCAGGCAACCCATTCCATTCTCTAAAAGCATTAGGGAAGAAGGAGTATTTGGCTAGCTCAGGCAACCCATTCCATTCTCTAATAGCACTAGGGAAGAAGGAGTATTTGGCTAGCTTAGGCAACCCATTCCATGCTCTAATAGCACTAGGGAAGAAGGAGTATTTGGCTAGCTCAGGCAACCCATTCCATTCTCTAAAAGCATTAGGGAAGAAGGAGTATTTGGCTAGCTCAGGCAACCCATTCCATTCTCTAATAGCACTAGGGAAGAAGGAGTATTTGGCTAGCTCAGGCAACCCTTTCCATGCTCTAATAGCACTAGGGAAGAAGGAGTATTTGGCTAGCTCAGGCAACATTTTCCATGCTCTAATAGCACTAGGGAAGAAGGAGTATTTTTCTAGCTCAGGCAACCCTTTCAATTCTCTAATAGCACTAGGGAAGAAGGAGTATTTGGCTAGCTCAGGCAACCCTTTCAATTCTCTAATAGCACTAGGGAAGAAGGATTATTTGGCTAGCTCAGGCAACCCATTCCATGCTTTAATAGCACTAGGGAAGAAAGAGTATTTGGCTAGCTCAGGCAACCCATTCCATGCTTTAATAGCACGAGGGAAGAAGGAGTATTTGGCTAGCTCAGGCAACCCTTACCATGCTCTAATAGCACTAGGGAAGAAGGAGTATTTGGCTAGCTCAGGCAACCCATTCCATTCTCTAATAGCACTAGGGAAGAAGGAGTATTTGGCTAGCTCAGGCAACCCTTTCAATTCTCTAATAGCACTATTGAAGAAGGAGTATTTGGCTAGCTCAGGCAACCCATTCCATGCTCTAATAGCACTAGGGACGAAGGAATATTTGGCTAGCTCAGGCAACCCATTCCATGCTTTAATAGCAATAAGGATGAAGGAGTATTTTGCTAGCTCAGGCAACCCTTTCCATGCTCTAATAGCACTAGGGAAGAAGGAGTATTTGGCTAGCTCAGGCAACCCATTCCATTCTCTAATAGCACTAGGAAAGAAGGAGTATTTGGCTAGCTCAGGCAACCCATTCCATGCTTTAATAGCACTAGGGAAGAATGAGTATTTGGCTAGCTCAGGCAACCCTTTCCATGCTCTAATAGCACTAGGGAAGAAGGAGTATTTGGCTAGCTCAGGCAACCCATTCCATTCTCTAATAGCACTAGGGAAGAAGGAGTATTTGGCTAGCTCAGGCTGCCCTTTCAATTCTCTAATAGCACTATTGAAGAAGAAGTATTTGGCTAGCTCAGGCAACCCATTCCATGCTCTAATAGCACTAGGGAAGAAGGAGTATTTGGCTAGCTCAGGCAACCCATTCCATTCTCTAATAGCACTAGGGAAGAAGGAGTATTTGGCTAGCTCAGGCAACCCATTCCATTCTCTAATAGCACTAGGGAAGAAGGAGTATTTGGCTAGCTCAGGCAACCCATTCCATTCTCTAATAGCACTAGGGAAAAGGAGTATTTGGCTAGCTCAGGCAACCCATTCCATGCTCTAATAGCACTAGGGAAGAAGGAGTATTTGGCTAGCTCAGGCAACCCATTCCATGCTTTAATAGCACTCGGGGAGAAGGAGTATTTGGCTAGCTCAGGCAACCCATTCTATGCTCTAATAGCACTAGGGAAGAAGGAGTATTTGGCTAGCTCAGACAACCCTTTCAATTTTCTAATAGCACTAGGGAAGAAGGAGTATTTGGCTAGCTCAGGCAACCCTTTCCATGCTCTAATAGCACTAGGGAAGAAGGAGTATTTGGCTAGCTCAGGCAACCCATTCCATTCTCTAATAGCACTAGGGAAGAAGGAGTATTTGGCTAGCTCAGGCAACCCTTTCAATTCTCTAATAGCACTATTGAAGAAGAAGTATTTGGCTAGCTCAGGCAACCCATTCCATGCTCTAATAGCACTAGGGAAGAAGGAGTATTTGGCTAGCTCAGGCAACCCATTCCATTCTCTAATAGCACTAGGGAAGAAGGAGTATTTGGCTAGCTCAGGCAACCCATTCCATTCTCTAATAGCACTAGGGAAGAAGGAGTATTTGGCTAGCTCAGGCAACCCATTCCATTCTCTAATAGCACTAGGGAAGAAGGAGTATTTGGCTAGCTCAGGCAACCCATTCCATGCTCTAATAGCACTAGGGAAGAAGGAGTATTTGGCTAGCTCAGGCAACCCATTCCATGCTTTAATAGCACTCGGGGAGAAGGAGTATTTGGCTAGCTCAGGCAACCCATTCCATGCTCTAATAGCACTAGGGAAGAAGGAGTATTTGGCTAGCTCAGACAACCCTTTCAATTTTCTAATAGCACTAGGGAAGAAGGAGTATTTGGCTAGCTCAGGCAACCCTTTCCATGCTCTAATAGCACTAGGGAAGAAGGAGTATTTGGTTAGCTAAGGCAACCTATTCCATTCTCTATTAGCACTAGGGAAGAAGGAGTATTTGGCTATCTCAGGCAACCCTTTCAATTCTCTAATAGCAATATTGAAGAAGAAGTATTTGGCTCGCTCAGGCAACCCATTCCATGCTCTAATAGCACTAGGGAAGAAGGAGTATTTGGCTAGCTCAGGCAACCTATTCCATTATCTAATAGCACTAGGGAAGAAGGAGGATTTGGCTAGCTCAGGCAACCCATTCCATTCTCTAATAGCACTAGGGAAGAAGGAGTATTTGGCTAGCTCAGGCAACCTTTTCAATTCTCTAATAGCACTAGGGAAGAAGGAGTATTTGGCTAGCTCAGGCAACCCAATCAATGCTCAATTAGCACTAGGGAAGAAGGAGTATTTGGCTAGCTCAGGCAACCCTTTCCATTCTCTAATAGCACTAGGGAAGAAGGAGTATTTGGCTAGCTCAGGCAACCCTTTCCATTCTCTAATAGCACTATTGAAGAATGAGTATTTGGCTAGCTCAGGCAACCCTTTCCATTCTCTAATAGCACTAGGGAAGAAGGAGTATTTGGCTAGCTCAGGCTACCCTTTCCATTCACTAATAGCACTATTGAAGAAGGAGTATTTGGCTAGCTCAGGCAACCCTTTCCATTCTCTAATAGCACTAGGGAAGAAGGAGTATTTGGCTAGCTCAGGCAACCCTTTCAATTCTCTAATAGCACTAGGGAAGAAGGAGTATTTAGCTAGCTCAGGCAACCCATTCCATGCTTTAATAGCACTAGGGAAGAAAGAGTATTTGGCTAGCTCAGGCAACCCATTCCATGCTTTAATAGCACTAGGGAAGAAAGAGTATTTGGCTAGCTCAGGCAACCCATTCCATGCTCTAATAGCACTAGGGAAGAAGGAGTATTTGGCTAGCTCAGGCAACCCTTTCCATGCTCTAATAGCACTAGGGAAGAAGGAGTATTTGGCTAGCTCAGGCAACCCATTCCATTCTCTAATAGCACTAGGGAAGAAGGAGTATTTGGCTAGCTCAGGCAACCATTTCAATTCTCTAATAGCACTATTGAAGAAGGAGTATTTGACTAGCTCAGGCAACCCATTCTATGCTCTAATAGCACTAGGGAAGAAGGAGTATTTGGCTAGCTCAGGCAACCCTTTCCATTCTCTAATAGCACTAGGGAAGAAGGAGTATTTGGCTAGCTCAGGCAACCCATTCTATACTCTAATAGCACTAGGGAAGAAGGAGTATTTGGCTAGCTCAGGCAACCCTTTCTATTCTCTAATAGCACTAGGGAAGAAGGAGTATTTGGCTAGCTCAGGCAACCCATTCCATTCTCTAATAGCACTAGGGAAGAAGGAGTATTTGGCTAGCTCAGGCAACCCATTCCATTCTCTAATAGCACTAGGGAAGAAGGAGTATTTGGCTAGCTCAGGCAACCCATTCCATGCTCTAATAGCACTAGGGAAGAAGGAGTATTTGGCTAGCTCAGGCAACCCATTACATGCTTTAATAGCACTAGGGGAGAAGGACTATTTGGCTAGCTCAGGCAACCCTTTCCATGCTCTAATAGCACTAGGGAAGAAGGAGTATTTGGCTAGCTCAGACAACCCTTTCAATTTTCTAATAGCACTAGGGAAGAAGGAGTATTTGGCTAGCTCAGGCAACCCTTTCCATGCTCTAATAGCACTAGGGAAGAAGGAGTATTTGTACACATTTGTCCTAGCATAGGGGATGAGGATGGGATGATTTAATTATTGAGGTGTGTGTGTGTGTGTGTTTGTGTGTGTGTGTGTGCACCAGTATCGTAGCCGGAAGGAGTAATTCGTAAAAAAATTCCAACTCTATGTGTAAATATCCGAACATCGTTTTTATATGACTATATAGTCTAACGAACTTTGAGAATCAGTGGTAGAAGAAAAAAGATATCGATTCATTAAATTTAAATGTATTTACTAAAAGAGAACATGTAGGTTTGGATAGAACAAATAAAGTATTTTAATAGCTTAATTGTAGACCTATGTTGATTTTTCCACACTAACACTGAACAGAACGTAACCAAAAGCTGCAGTCTCATGAACAAAAGAATCTAATCAAAGGATTTGCAAGAGATTGTCCAAACTGTTGCGGTTAACGCATTGTCAGGGGTATGTATGGAGAGTTCGAATGTATTGTTGTAACTTAAAAGAGTTATATCCTTTAGTTAATATACTCTCAGGTTTAGTCCCAGGTGAACAGCCTTGCACGTGATGTGAACTGCATGGTTTAGTCTTCCATGTGTGTGAGAGTGTGTTAGTCAGTGGCGTCCCGTTCCCAGTTCAGAAACGTTGAACATTTGTTAGCTGGACTGGTCAGTTGTCAGATAGTCAGTTGTCAGATAGTCAGTTGTCAGATAGTCAGTTGTCACATAGTTAGTTGTCAGATATTCAGTTGTCAGATAGTCAGTTGTCAGATAGTCAGTTGTCAGATAGTCAGTTGTCACATAGTCAGTTGTCAGATATTCAGTTGTCAGATATTCAGTTGTCAGATATTCAGTTGTCAGATAGTCAGTTGTCAGATAGTCAGTTGTCACATAGTCAGTTGCCAGATAGTCAGTTGTCACATAGTCAGTTGTCAGAAAGTCAGCTGTCAGATAGTCAGTTGTCAGATCGTAAAAGAGGACGGATGTTTGTTGGCTATTACGCATTGTGTTTCTACATAAAATATACATTTGTAATTTCATGAGAGATCAAGTTTTTCTGGATTCTCTTTTAGAAAAACTTTTGTTATCAATAAGTGTTTGCTATCGATTCGCAGTATCCATGCGTAAGTAACCCCGAGTGAACTAAGAAAAAGTACCTGACATTAATAATTACCTCCCCTCGTTACCTTGAATCCTACTCTCCCCCCCTCCCCAATCCATAATACTACAAAGAAGAAAAGACAGAGAAAGTGAAGGAAATACAATAGTAAAGAGCCTATACGAGCCTGTCATTGAAAGAGATCGAAAAAGTCAATAGATCTTGCCTGGTATCCTAACGACCTAGAAGACCAAGTGATAGATCTAGGTGAAGATTTGTATGAATTGCGGTTTCACTAAGATGAAATGACTGGATAGAGAAGGGTCTCTTTACAAGGAAGCATTGACCTCGCCGCATAGAGCTGTTAGTTTGAAAGATCAAAAGAGTTGAAATTTTTGGTAAAAGTTATGGGCCATTAGAGAATAAAAATGGGCCGCAAACAATTCATTATGTGTTCTACGTTGTATTACGTTACGTAATGCAGGCTTGAAATCACACATCGAGAGCAGTGTTGTTTCCTAGGACAAGGCAATCGGGAGCATACAACAGCTTTGCTAGTGGATTGATGTTTTCAAATTGGCGTATTCTTTGGACACAAATCAAAACCTTCAACAAAATTGTTTGATCGAATTAGATTTAACCGACATTACCAATCCAATGAAGTCTATTGACTATAGATGTCGATGACCTTCCTCGGTCGCGAAGCAACTAAGGATAATCTCATAGAAATAAGATGTCTAGGCTATAGCTGTAGTCGGAAAGATGTCGCACTGACCCAAAAGCTTTTAAATTGCACACCCCGATTTGTACGCAATACAAAATACGTAGCCCCTGAATATGTATACATGTTTTCGTACATGTCTGTTATGTGTTGTTTGTGTGGATACAATAGAGCATGCCTGTCTGAATAGCTTACAAATGGAAGCGCTATTTTATTTAGATCTAGTTTAAGTGATTATTATCTTATACCATATATTTCTACGTTTTGGAGAGTCTTTTGTATTTAATATTATTTTATATGATCAGATATAAAAGAAAATAATTTTAACTTGAATTAGGTGACCGATCATTTCATCCTAGGTCACTTCATCATCGGTCACTTCATCCCCTGGTCATTTCATCCCCCGGTCACTTCATCCCCTGGTCATTTCATCTCCCGGAGATTTCATCCCCAATTAAATGTTTTTCTTTTTTCATTGTTAATTGCGCTGTTAAGGCTTTGACTTTAAGTCAGTGGCGTACCTAAGTGGGGAGATGGGGAAAATTTTAACCCCCCCCCCCGGGCCCCCATTGTCCGAAATTTATTTGTAAATACATAAATGAATATCTTTGATTGCCAAATAGTGTCAACGGGTGTCTTTTTTTTTTAACAGTTATGGATTAAATTTATCACAAAGACTAAACCTAGATCTAAGTCTATCAGTACGTTGACTTTGTTGACATTTTAAAAATATTTTTTCCCACAGAGATCAAAGTTTTTTTTTTAGTTAGTTTTACATTTTAAACTTTGTTTCTACGAAAAAAAACTGCATGATATAGAGCGAATTCCAGGTATCTTGTTACCTTTACTAATAATAGATCTAAATGTCGAGTATTTTATGGCTACACTAATTAACCTTAATTTACAGAATCTGGTAAAACAGATCTAAAAGTTATTCTTAATAATGCTAGAATAAACCATTATTCGGGTGTGACGTCTATAATTTCAGAATTAAACTTCACACTCGAGTTATTACCCCTCTATTCATCTTTCCTCAATCCAATTGAAACTCTCTTTTTATTTCCATCTAATCTTTTTGCTTTTGCACAAAACATAATCAACAAATAATGACGTAATATCATATAATATTAGCGCATCCTTCCTTTTAAAGTTATTATCACATCCGTCCGATTAAAGTTCTTAAGATTGATATCTACTGGGAACTTTAACAATTCGTCCACTTCTGTTTTTTTGACTGGCACAATAAGTTCTCAAGTTGGTCTATAACTGTCTGCAGCGTTTGTTCCAACAGTTTGCAATTCATTGTCTTCATCTGTATCATAGTACCCAGAGATGTCTTCATCTGTATCATAGTACCCAGAGATGTCTTCATCTGTATCATAGTACCCAGAGATGTCTTCATCTGTATCATAGTACCCAGAGATGTCTTCATCTGTATCATAGTACCCAGAGATGTCTTCATCTGTATCATAGTACCCAGAGATGTCTTCATCTGTATCATAGTACCCAGAGATGTCTTCATCTGTATCATAGTACCCAGAGATGTCTTCATCTGTATCATAGTACCCAGAGATGTCTTCATCTGTATCATAGTACCCAGAGATGTCTTCATCTGTATCATAGTACCCAGAGATGTCTTCATCTGTATCATAGTACCCAGAGATGTCTTCATCTGTATCATAGTACCCAGAGATGACTTCATCTGTATCATAGTACCCAGAGATGTCTTCATCTGTATCATAGTACCCAGAGATGTCTTCATCTGTATCATAGTACCCAGAGATGTCTTCATCTGTATCATAGTACCCAGAGATGTCTTCATTTGTATCATAGTACCCAGAGATGTCTTCATCTGTATCATAGTACCCAGAGATGTCTTTATTGAAACTCTTATTCAAAAAGCGTTGATTTCTTTTGTATGTTTTTTCATCGTTTGTCTTTATGATGTAAGATCTGGGTGATGAATGTTTTTTTATGACAACTGCTTTCTGTTATGTTTGACTTAGACGAACTCTCGTTCTTTACTCTGTCGTTCGTTGAGTAATGTCTCTGCATTTTCAGCTACCGATGGTTTCAATAGTTTGGGATCAGTTGGAATGATTCCCTAAGTCTTCTACTCGTCAGCAGTTGTGATGGTGAATACGGCAGTCCACTTATCGGAGTATTTCTATACTCGAGCATAACGTGATATGGATCTTTACCACTTTTGTATGTTTTGAATACTTTTGCTTTCGCACCAGACATAAACAACCAACAATGACTTAATATCAAATAATATAATCACAGAATCTTCTTCATGCTGTGGAAAATTAAGAATTTTTTGCCTATCTGGAATTCTGGTCAAAGCTCCTGCGCCAAATTAATATAGTTCAGAAGAAACTACTAAAGTCTGGACTGCATATACGGGATGCTTTCTGCAAAATGATGAGAAACTGATAAAAACCCAATCCATCGAAAAAGCAAGAGAAGGTAGTGAATACTATGGATTCCCTGTAATCAAAACATCCAGAAGAAAGAAAAGACTTGATGGGAAGTTGAGTTCTAATGTAGGACTGTCAGTAGAACTGCAATTCAAACGTGTTGGAAAGAAGTGCTGGACAGATTTCATATGGAGATGAAGAGCAGATTTTAAAGGCTGGAAAGAAAATGGATTCCTTTGGGTTTCTTCTTGAACCAAGTGACTTGTTAGATGAAGACACGCTTATGACAAACTGTGCTACTTTTCCTGTTTGTATGATGAAATAAATGGCAAATCCCTTTTTCAATGATGTCATTGATGCACGAGCACTTTTCATCAACAAACCATTAATACAATCACCAAAAGCCATATTTAGGAAACAGGCTTTAAATAGTAATTGCGTGTGCTCAAACCTTGCAACCTCCTGCGAATATCGCTAACTCAGGCCACTTCCATTACGTCATGTGAGAGATCATTCTCAATGCTCAAGTTCATCCAAAGCTATCTCAGAAGCACAATGACACAAGAAAGGCTTATCATGGTTTTAATGTCAGTGAAATCACAAATACTAGAAAGTATCGATGTAGATGATGTTATAGATTTCTTTGCTGCACAGAATTTCTAGACACACAATCTCTTGAACACAAGTAATTCATCGGCCATCCACGTATGTATTCATTAAAGAGTAAAATTGTTTTTTTTAAATACATTTTGAGTAGCATCTTCTAAGTCTGGATCAATAGGCGTCCATTAAAATGTTATATATTTTAAGTAGATTTAAGCTGCCTTTAACCATATTTTTTTTTCGAATGGGGCGACAGAACTGGAGCTTGGGGACTTTTGTTTTAAAATTATAATTTGTTAGTGATTAAGTTACAAATTCGTTTCTGTTACTTTATTATGCATGAATATACAAGTCTTTGTTTTCACTATAAAGGATTGTATTTTGGTCCAAAAAGAAGCTCAGTTTCTTACTACGCAGATAACAAAAAATGTCTGTAGAGGGTTGATTAAGCTTTCCTTTAGCCATATAGCCTATCTTCGGTGTTATCTCTACTAGGATCTCAAATAAGTGTGCTACTGAAATTGTAAAAAAAAAAAAAATCAGGCTTTCTCGTTCGTTTCACATGTGACGGAAATCAACGTTTAAGCATGACTTTTAAGTGTTCCCAGGAGCTAATCTGTTAAACTGTCTGCTTTTCAACTATTAACTTAAAACTGTTTAAAATTCTATGCTGTGCGCATTTGGATTCACTTCTTAGTTTGATACTACTGTTAACATAATAAATAAATCTGCATCGATAATCAGAAGATAAAACATTGACTTAATAATTAAAATGTTGTTCAAATGATTAATACATTTATGGGCTCTATTAAGTCTCATTATATATATATATATATATATATATATATATATATATATATATATATATATATGCTTTTATATAGCGCTACTTTCATGCTTAAAGCATGCTCAGAGCGCTTTGGTCCAATCTCATTTGTGGACCAGTGGGGGGGGGGAGGGGGTATCTAGGAGTTGGTTTTCCGTTCTGCCCGAGTCAGGTGTTGAACCTCGAGCCCCCTTCTAGGTAGCCAAGCCAAGCTAAGTTCAAGCGCACTTAGCCTCTCGACCACGCTTCAGACTGTTAAGGTAATAATGAATAGGTATCAAAACAGCACGCTACAGAAGAAGTATGTTTGTTTTGTTTAACTTAAAACTAAAGTGAAGTTCGTATCAAAATTCTTGTATAAAACAACATTTAATCAGTATCTCATTCCATGAGTTATTTAATAAATAGAAAATATTTTATATTGATCCATTGATACGTTTTCCATTGTGACTTTAGATGCATTTTTTTTTGTATCAATGCGCTAATTTATGAATGAAGCTTGGGTTAATGAAGAAATCTGTGACTTTTTTTAAAAACTTACCTCCCCTAAAGTTTTTCATTTAAAAGTGGTGTATTAAAAAAAAAATCTACTTGCATGGATATTTTTGCTAATTAAATGATTCACTTTACGAAAAGAAAAAAAAATAGCCGTCGCATCTGTACATTGAATGATTTAAAATATCATGATGTCCGATTTCCATTTTCTCTTCTAGTTTCTGAGATCTAAACGGGACGGAGGTACAGACAGAGAGAACACACAAAACTAATTGCGTCTATTACTCTTTCGAAGGCAGCTTATGAAATACTCAGAGAGACACCAAGATAAAGGCACATTTCTTATTCCAAATTAGTTAAAGTAAAGTAAAGTTACCTTTTCACACTTTTTGTTCTATGTGGCAGATGATGTAAAGTTCATCTGTATCTACAGCCCACAGTTAACGAGGGTTTCATGTGGCCAGCACAACGACCAAGCCTTGTTACTTTTCCCAAACTAATGTTAGGTACCCATCAGAGCTGAGTGGACTCAGAGGTGCCCTAAAGAACCCGAAAGTAAAAATCCCAGTCTTTACCAGGATTTGAACCCTCGGCTTGGAAGCCAATTGCGTTACCACTCAGTCACCGTGCCCACTTTTACGTCTATATTCACTATAATTATTTTTTTATTCCATATTCTAGGACCAATTTGTTAAACAACGCCTTCTTCCTTAGTGCTATTAAAGAATGTAATGTGTTGCCTGAGTCAGCCAGGAAAACAACGACATGGCAGAGTTTAAGTCACAGACTAGATTGATTCAGGAACACTTTTAGAAAGTAATCATTGTTTTTTCTTTTAAAGAAATATCTGTTGTTTAGATTATAAGATTGGTCAAATAAAGTATAGTGTCAAGGATTTACGCTTAGTTATATAAAAACGTAATAAAATACTATATGGTGTAGTAATGACGTAATTCTATGTACACACTATCATATGAAGCAAAACCCAATATTGCAAAGTCAACTCCCTAGTCAATAAAAATGAAACCAATTAGTAGAAACATACTCATATACACAAATTTATTTTAAATCTGTGGCATTTTACGTCTCGAGAGACGATCTTTTCCCTTTGCAATTCTTGTGTGACTGAAGAGGCGAATCCTTAATACACAGCTGCGGTCACAGGTTGGGCATATGTAATCATTAGGCGCCGTTGCATTTTTTCCTTTCTTTCTGCTACTATTGTGTATGTCATCTGCAGTCCAAGACCCTTCCTTTATGCTCTCTCTCCGTGTGGATCTATCCAGCGCTACTTTTTCCTAGCTGCTTGTGTCGATTTTGAAGAGCTTCATTTCGCGTTGGCATACATCTGTTAACCGTAAAAGTGGGCGACCAGCGGCTCTCGTGCCTTGTATTAGGTCGCCTAATAGAATATCTTGTGGAAGTCTACCTTCTGGCCTTCTACAAACGTGGCCAAGCCAGCCAAGGCGTCTGCTGCTGATAACAGAGCGGATGTCCTTGCACAGGCACTTCGTAGCACTTCCTCATTGGTTATCTTTTCTTGCCACCTTATTTTAAACATCCGCCTTATGCATCTGAGTTGGAGGACAATCAGCTTTTTTTTCTGCCATGAGTAGGTTGACCATGTTTCACTTCCGTATAGCAAAGTGCTCATCACAAAGGTCCTGTAGACTAGGGCTCTAGTATTGTTAGTCAGCGATATGTAGTCTCACACTCTTTTCTGCAACTTTGACATGGTGTCCGTTATTTTTCATAGTGACTAAAATGTATCTTTTCCATTCTATTTTTTTTAAATTAATTTCATTCCTTTCTTTCTTTCTTTTACACGCATTCTGTCTTTCGTATGAAGAAGCAAAAAAAAAAGGTTAATTAAAAAGTAATATAAGCGCTTGGATTCAGAACCAGTGTCCCGGGTTCGAATCCTTGTGAACACTAGGACTCAATTTTAGGATATTTCGGACGCTTTTGAGTGCATTCATCTCTAATTTGTACCTGACATTACTCGAAAAAATATTAAAGCAGTTAGTCGTTGTGCTGGTCGTATGACACCCTCGTAAACCGTGATCGATTGAAACAAAATAGATCGCAAGGACTGAAAAGATAACAATTCTAGTTTTTGAAAATTTAGAAAATTGTATATTTACACTTCAAATATTTTTACATCCTGAATGGTGTTGACTACTTATGCATGCTACAAATTGTACATAATCTGATATGTCTTATGTCGAGTGTTTATTAAAAATATCTAGATCCTTGATGTATAGCTAATGTATTCCTTCAACATTTTTTCGTTGTCAAAAAAAAAGAAAAAAAAAGTAATGCTTGATTATATAAAATGATAATTTTAAAAAACCTACAAAGATTTTAAACAAAATGAAAATACAAGACTTACAGTACGATGGATCTACATGACGACACTTGTAGAAGGACTGTGCATGCTGCACTGACTTACGGACTTCTTGATTGTCCCTTGTTCATAACTTCAGGCTGCCATCCCTCCTCGTCCTGCGGAAGAATTGGACTAGGAAGTAAGTTATATTTAACTCTGAATGAACATATGAAACATATAAAACAAAGTATCTCTGGATGAATACAGAACTAAGAATCAGATAATATACTAACTCTACTATCGTCACTCTTGCACGTCTTAGAGTTAGACTGACAGATACGCGTTGTACAAGAATCCATATTGCTTTTTATTAAACACAAATAAATCCAAAGCAACACACTAAAGACAATAATTTCCACGTTTAAGCCAAAAAAAAAATTTAATGTAAATTTGTCAACTAAGCGATTTCAAAAGTGTATTAACGCTCTTTTATTTTGAAATGAAAAAAAAAAAAAACAAGCATTAAACTATCATGGATAATGAGTGTCCTAGTCGTCTTTTTGTTGATTAAAAATATAAACATTTTTAAATTTAGAAACATATCTAGAAATACCTATTATTGATTGTTAGATTTGTTAGCTCTTTTGACATTTGCATGTTAAAAAAAATCGGAACAACCTACTTAAAATACTTAAATTTTATCGATCTTTTAGATCATAAATGACGGACAGACTAAAACACAAAGATTACACAAAACAAGTAGCTGAATTTCCCATTTATGGGGGCCGCTAAAAATGTCTCTTTTTAATATGAGGAAGTTAAAGAGGTTTCATAATCATTGGTGGATGCAACGAGTTCTTACAGCCTTTCACTTAAAGAAGTCATTCTATATGACAACGAAAGAAAAAAAAACATAAGTCCACTACATAACATTAGTCTTTAAGTCATTGGTTAATATGCATGACTAAGTGCATGACTGCGTAGGACGTAATCATCTTCTTTTTTGAAGTAACGTCTGTATTATTTAAGATAAGATAAAATATAAACACTAGAGTGTTAACGAGGGTTCGTAGGCATTGGAGCATGTGTATTTCCCATTCGCAAGAATTTATTCCATGTGATGTTAAACATAACAAACAAATTTCATCAACCTCACATAGCCTAGTTGGACGTAAACACATTTTTACATTGAGAGAGTCAACGAGAGTTAACAGATATTTGCGCACAGTTACTCATAGCCTTTGCAACAATGTATATATCTATCTGTATCTATCCATCTATCTATTTATCTCTCTCTCTCTCTCTCTCTCTCATCTCTCTATCTATCTATCTATTTATCTCTCTCTTTCTTTTTCTCTCCCTCTCTCTCTCTCTCTCTCTGTATATATATATATATATATATATATATATATATATATATATATATATTGTTACGGATCTCCCTATTCAGGCTCGCTGCAAATTGCACCAAACGACACCTCCAACTCAAAGAACTTGACAACTCTGGGCCTCAAAGTAACCTAATAGTTTAATGTCAATAAATAACAGCCAATACTGTACAATTTGCAGCACGTAACACAAGACTGTACAAATATCCTTCATGTTGACACTCGTCTCGGCTGACCGTTGTAACTCGTCACGGTTGACCACTTGTCTATTTCTGGCCTGGGGCGATTTGCGTCGGCTGACTACACACACACCATTACCCCCATCTGTGCCACCACCAGGTTTATAACAATATATATATATATATATATATATATATATATATATATATATATATATATACTAGACATATTTACCCGCGTCCCGCGGGTTTTTATTTGCGTATTACTTTAAATACATTCACTGAGTGTGTTTTGTAAACAATTAAACGAAATAATAATGTAATAAGTAAAGCGAATGTGTCAATGTAAAAATAGTATGAATAAAGCTATAAAATCAAAATAGATAATGGGCTTATTCCTTTTTTTAAATTAAAACATTTGCTTGTTGGCCTACATATATTTGATTAAAATTTATGATGAATAGACTTAATTTTGTATGTTCATGTGTTAAAGTATAAGGTAGATCTTGAGGTAGACAGTCTAGATCTAGATCTAGAATAAAAATTTGGCTTTTGTAGAGTACATTCTTTTCTGGTGAAGGCGTGTTCTGCGCATGTGTGACATTTTTTCATGAATGAATGGAGGTCTATGTCAACACGGCTTCGCAGCTTTAGTGAACACATGTTTGAAAAATGCTTAAGAAATACAAATGTGAGTGTTAATTGGATTAAAATATGAAATGAATAGACTATAATTTGTATTTTTATGTGTTAAAGCATAAAACTATCTTTGCAAAGAGAAGGTTTATCATCTTAGAGTTTTAGAGCTAGCAATAGAGAAATGTGTTAATGTGTAACTGTAACCATTCGGTATTGTCTAATGAATGAATGTTCGTCAGGAAATCTGTAGTCACAGATATAAGTAACTAATGTATGTAAAAAATGGTTTTCAAACACAAATTATAAGGTTAATCTTATTATATAATGAAATCAATAGAACTTTTCTATTTTCATGTGTCAAAGTAAAAAAATATCTGCGCAAGGTGTATTTCTTAAAATTAGATCTAGATCTAAATCCTTTTGATCCTTTCTCATGTCAACACAGTAAACATGGCCTAGATCCATAAAATACTATAGCTGTAATAGAGTTAGTCCTATTTTTGAGGGTTTTAAGTTTTTTTTAGGGCCACAATACATAAACTACGGTCTTAGTTGGTACCCAAGAAACATTTCTGCCAAGTTTTATCAAGATTGATCAAGCGGTTTTTATTTCTATTCGGTGACATACACACATACATACATACATACATACGCCAAACATTCTGCTCTGTATACTATATATATCTCTCTCTATATATATTAAATGACGCATGGCTATTAAGTGAAGTTGATAGCCGCCGACTAAAGCCAGTAATGCTTTTGGACGCCTTCAGGCTAGATATTAATGGAATAAATCGCTTCTCATGCCTACAAAAATCAATTTATGCCAAACCGTGGTTACCTCAACCCTTCTATATGATTCTGAGACATAGTTATTATACAGGAAGCTACTAACACTACTTATGCGCTTTCACCTAAGATGCTTACATACGGTGGAAAGACTGCACAATAAAAAGCTATATCCTTTGTTTGGTATCTCGAATAAGAGAAAGAAATTGTACTTGACTGATTAGCTGAGCCTAAGTTAAATTAGTCATTTTAATACTTTGTAGAGAAAAAAGAAAATTAAAATAGATAAGTATAAAAACATTTAATTTCATAAGCACTTCACTGACATAGTCGTTAGTATATCGGGCTTTAGCCATCAATTTCGAGCTCAGGTCATACACCTTTTTTTTATAAATGTATTTAAAAAGCCTTCACCCAAATACACCTTCTTTCTTTCCCTCAAACCCTTTCAACTGGTCTAGACATCTCAAAGTAATACGGCACATTTACAAATCTAAAAGCATGAAATGGCGCTACACTTAACAATTAATAAAGAATATTTGTAATGCCACAGATTATATTTGTTGGTATAGATCTAATAGAAGTTAAATTACAGTACTGATCCAAACAAATTGATAAAACGGTGATTAATATAGGCTTTATATTTATTTTCGTTTCACTTTGTTATTGTTGTTTTTTTAAATTGAGTTAATGATACACTATTTTAACTAATAAGAATCTGGATAAATGTTGAAGAGCTGCTGCTTCTACTAAGTCATGAACAATATTTAGCAGAAATATATTTTTAAAGCAACATGTGGATATTACTTCTTGGTTTTCTCAGGATGCGCAAAAACGGAAATAAAAAATGTAGATGTTTATCTCATGCACGTCTGCGTTTTGTCAGATATAAAAGTCGATCAGCTAAATAACAAAAATTTATGTTTGTGTTTAGCTTTATTTAGTTTGAATTTTAACCTCATGAAAATGATTTTGTGGTTACTTTTAATGAGTTTCAAGTTAATGCAATGTCAAGGTAAAAAAAACAACAACATTATAAACTTCAGCTGTCTATAATTTTTTTGTAAATATTTTTATATGAGTTATGCATACATATTTCTTATATTTTATATTATATATATATATATATACATGTCTTCGATTCAGCTGTCTATATTTTTTTTTAAATATTTTTATATGAGTTATGCATACATATTATCTTATATTTTATAAAAATATTATTATTATTAGTTTGAGGCGCGAGAATCTTCTTTCATTAGATTCCACAATTACGGTTATTGCATAATGCCGTTTTTGTATACCGCTCGTAGGATTGGCGTTTTCTATATTGGATGACACACCAAAGTGCCAATTTTTGTCTATATAGTTCAGGAGATTTTTGTGAGTTTTCAAAAGATCTTAATACGTTTCTGTTATTTCCAGGACTTTTTCGTATATTTTGCAATTTCAGGAGATTTCCAAGAGGCCGCGGGAAATCTGTTATGATTGTTACTGAAATATTGTTAATTGTCACAGAAATTGTTTTAACTTCCTAATTTCTTAGAGTAAATAAACATATTATAAGACTATGATTTCGATTTCAAATATGAAAAAATTAAAATCGAGACCTGCCTTCTTCTTTAGGTCATTGTTTTCGTTCCGTGACTTTCAGGACTTCTCTCCAGCTGTCTTTTATAGGAACCATCCAGGCGTCTTCCTTTGTTTCAGTTAGGGCAAAAAGACACTTGGTGAGGCCTTAATACCGCTCCTTCTAGCCAGCTTTATTTCTGCTGAGCTGTGAGCTTTTTAAATCAGATATATACAACTATTCAGTCTTCGTGACCATATTTTCCTCCATCAAGCGACATTTAGGAACGCAGCTTAATCTTACTCTGCTTATAGGTTTAATAATGAATTTTGAACCGTCCTTACTCTGACACCTTCTCTCTTTAGACGTAGGATCCCGTAAGGTGTTATAGAAATCATTAGAACATCACCCCCTCTCTTCCGAATGACTATAAGACAAAAAATCCGAAGTCTGAATAGCGTTCAAAACACAATCTTTCTTAAAGCATCATCTCGGTTGACATTAGATCTCTTCTTAACCAACAGACCTGGATTAGTAGTTGATTATGATATTATCCCTGGTCTATCAGACCATGAGATCATAAAAATACACAGTCAGAAAAAAGCAGTTGCCAATACAAAAACCAAAACTAAAAATCTTACTCTGGAATAAATGTAACCTAACACAACTACACCAAGCTGCATTAAACTTTCAACAAACATTCTTATTAGAAAAAGACATTAACCAACCAGTCGATGACCTCTGGAATTTCATTAAAAACCATCTTAAAAGCATTATAGAAAATCATATACCAACTAAATACACATCAAACAAAATAAATAAATGCTGGTTTAATAATAGACTATAGAAGCTTTGTAAACAGAAGGAAAACCTATATAGAAAATTTAAAGAAACCATAGCAGAAAGAGTTTACAAAAAGTATATAAAAATTAAACACCTAACCCAAAAAGTAAGCAGACAGCTGCAGAGTGAATACATAAACAATGTAATATCTAAAGATAACAACAAAAATCTATGGTCATACATTAAGTCTAAGAAAATGGAAACAACAGGCATAGCGCCATTAAAAGATGAACATAACATAATACATAATGATAATGAAACTAAAGCAAACATCCTAAACAAATACTTTGCATCAGCATTCTCAGCCCCAGGAGACAAAGACATATTTCTTAATTTGAACCAAATAGACAACATAGAAGATTTAGTAGTACAAGAAAATGGAATTAAAAAACTATTAGCCAACACCAAACCAAATAAAGCGTCTGGACCTGATGGTATTCCAGCTAGATTACTCAAAGAACTAAGCAATGAGCTACCCCCAGTGTTCAAAATACTCTTTCAGGCAGCGCTTAACCAGGGCAGAGTACCAAAGGACTGGAAAGAAGCTAATGTCACCCCCCTATTTAAAAAAGGAGAAAAATCTGATCCAGGAAACTACAGACCAGTATCACTTACCAGCATCACATGTAAAATACTAGAACACATAATATGTAGCAACATCATAAACCACTTAGACAAACATAATGTCCTCACCCCATACCAACATGGCTTTAGGAAATATAGATCATGTGAAAGACAACTAATAGTACTAATTGATGATTTCTCAAAAGGTTTAGATAATAGTGAACAAATAGATGCTATCTTACTAGATTTTTCCAAGGCTTTTGACAAAGTTCACCACCATAGTTTGCTTAAAAAAATAAAATATTTCGGCATTAACGGTCCACTGCATCAGTGGATTAAAGATTTTCTGATAGGGAGAGAACAAACTGTAATAATAAATGGCTCTAAATCAACACCAATAACAGTAAACTCAGGTGTACCTCAAGGAACAGTCTTGGGTCCACTACTATTTTTAATTTACATAAATGATTTACCAAATTGCATTAGTTCAGGAACAAAAGTCAGATTATTTGCAGACGATTGCATAAAATATAGAACAATAAAAACAAAACAAGACACAGATATTTACAAAGAGAATTAGATGAATTACAGAAATGGGAATCAAATGGGAGCATGTCTTTCCACCCAGAAAAATGTCAGTTGTTAAGAGTAACAAAAAAACTAAAACAAATTAATTCCACTTATCTTATTCATGGCAAACCAGTAACACAGACTAAAAACTCAAAATACCTAGGTGTTATAATAAATGAAAAACTGTCATGGAATCCACATATTGATGAAACTATAAAAAAATCCAACAAAGCATTAGGGTTTATTAAAAGAAATTTCTATAAATCAAATAAGAACATAAAACTAAAATGTTATTTAACCTTGGTTAGGCCAATAATAGAATATGCATCCACCGTGTGGGACCCCTCAACTCAAGAAAACATTAAGAAACTGGAACAAACACAAAATAGAGCAGTGAGATTCATAACAAACGAATATTCACATTTGACTAGGGTAACACCATTAGTAAAATCACTAAATTTAGAAAGCCTTCAGGACAGAAGACTCAAAAGTAAAGTAGCAATTATACATAAAACACTGAACCATAATCTTCAAATACAAAAACAAAATTTAATAAAATACTCTTAAAGACACAAAAATAAAGGCACATTCCTCGTCCCATATGCTAGGACAAATTTGTACAAATACTCCTTCTTCCCTAGTGCTATTAGAGCATGGAATGGGTTGCCTGAGCTAGCCAGAAAAACCAGTGACTTGGCAGAATTTAAGTCATTGGTTAATATGCATGACTAAATGCATGACGCGTAGGACGTAATCATCTTCTATTTTGAAGTAACGTCTGTATTATATAAGATAAGATAAGATCTGGCATTGCACTTGCCTTTTTTTATCTATGTTAGCTGATTAAACTCACAAGATTATCCATCCTCAACGCCACAACAGTTATAACAGTATATATAAAATGTCTCCCTCTACGTGATAAGTGGAAGGGCCTTCACACCAGCTTACGGTTATTGAAGGCGGATTACATGTAGAAAAATATGGCGTTTTTTTAAGCGTAGAAAATGTATCTTTGTTGAAGTTCTACTGTTGACCTCAAAATAACTTTGCATTGATTGGGTTGGCTCTTATAATATTATGAGTAATAAAAGGATGATTTATTAGTAATAATCTTTATTGTCAGTAAGGAAATTCGTCTAACAATTTGTGCATTACACAAAACAAGACATTATAACTAAAAAATATGTAAATTCACACCTGACGCACTCATAATTGACATGTGAATTTCCTTCTTAGTGTTTTTAAAGTCTTATCTCAGAGTGTATCTATTTAATGATTTAACTGCCAGAGGAACAAAAAAGTTTTTTGCCTGTTTGTCTTGTATCTCTTTTCTGATGGTAAAATCACAAAATTCTGACCCAAAGGGTGACTTTTTATATCCATCTTATAGATACTATATATTAAGAGTCTACCTAAAAAAAACTTGATACCAGTCGGGTTGACACGTGAATGACTTGAATAAATAAGATACATTTACTGACAGATAAACAGAGGTGTTTGAGGTCCACTTCAGCAAAGGACTCGTTTCAGATACATTAGTAACAAAGACTTCAGATACATAGCAGACTTCGCTGGTTTCTTTGTCTGTACCTTTCCCCAGGCCTTGGTACATTCTGTTGAGATCGTCGCAGCAATCGTTGTCAGATTTCTCGTCTTGAAAGTCACCCCCGCAAGATTTTCTCACAACACAGTCATAGACGGCGCAACATACCAAGCGCAACATTCACCATTGTTTGTGCAGCTAATGTCCTGGCCAGGCAACTGCTTCTTCACAAACGAGTCTAAAGGCAACTGCTCTTTCATCAACGAGTCTATTCCTCCTTTCGCATGCGACATCTTGTTATCAATTTGGTCTATTCGTCCTTCCACTTTTAATACAATCTCATCCACATTGTTCCCCATCATGTTCCTTATCATGTTCACCATCATTTTCATTTCTTCACGCATCGAGTCGTATATGTTATTTAGTGAGTCATTCATAGTTTTCAGAAGCTCGCCAATATCTGGATCCAACTCAAACAAATATGTTTCCGGATCCTACCCTTCATCAGCTAGAGCTATTAGAATGTCTTTTTTCCTTTTAAAGCGTTTCAGATGCCGCCACTCGAGCTCTACTTTCAGTTTCTTTAATTCCAACTCGTCTAGACGTTTCATAGATGACATTTTAAAAAAGGTTTTACCTAAGGCCTCCGTTGAGTTGCCCAATCCCACTTTGACACCAATGTGTTAACTTAAGGGAGGCAACTCAAGGAGGCAGTGATGTTTATTTACAGGACATCACAAGTACATTATAACAACATCTGTCTCTAGCGCAGTCTTTTCACTTCGGCTCTAGACTTGGGCGGAAATAGTTCACTTCTTCTTAATGTAAACATCCTTCCTAGTCTGGTTTCTAGAAGTGCGCACATTCTGCACTAGCCTGGACGGCGGTGCGCATGGCATAGTTATAACTATAACCATAACTATATACATTAATTTGAAAAACATTTTAATATTCTATACAATTTAAAAGTTTGTCCTTAAATATGTGAAATGCATTAAAATACAAACGGAAATAATGTCATATATAAACAGAAACTTTTTATGCAACAGATTTTTGTAACATTTCTGACTACGCCCCTCCTTGTAAATACGCATGTCGTTGTAATGGACCTTGTGACTCTAATAATGGTAACTGCATTGGATCGTCTTGCAGTGACGGTTGGTTTGGTTCAGCCTGTCAGTACGGTAAGTAGTATATCCATTCAGTACTTAAACTTTTTTCTTTTATATCATAACAAAAAAAAAAATCTAATGTAAGTAAAATATTTTCAGGACAAATGTGAAAATATTAACTCCCACAATACTGGCCTACAAAATTTTCACTCAAAATATACTTTTTGCCATTATGATTGTTTAGCTAGCTAACTTCTTTATTACTAAGTTGCGTAGATATATTAATATTTTTGTTATTTAAAATTTTATTCTTAAAATTGATTAACTTTATATTATACAATCCTGCTCAATATGCCTTATATTAAAAAAAATATGTAATGTCATTATTGATATCTGGTTACGTTTAAGAAATTCCATCTAGATCAAGCATTACTTTATGTCTCACTGCTATAGAACTTTTTTTTATTTTCTTTCTGCTTTATAATACGGTGATCTTTTATAATAAATGAATATACTGATACAATGACGATAAATGACGAGAAATACAAACGCACTTTTGGAAGAAACAAAAAATCTTGATCGAGTAACAATTTTGTCCAAGTCACTTAAAGTAAACTAGATAGCATTTCAAGAGAAGCATTCTTCAAAATAGTCTTAATAATTGCAACGATCCTAAACTAAAAACAGGAAAAATGGCGAGGATCTTGAAGAATCTATCTATAAATCAATCAATCAATCAATCAATCTATCTATCTATATATCTATCTATCTATCTATCTGTTGTGTAATTATGTTCTTGTTGTATGTTGTGCACTGATCTGTTCTTGTGCGTCAAAATGTTTTAGTGTCCAGGTCATCTTGTGTATGTGTGTGTACTGTGTTAATGTGAACTTTTGTTTGTCCTACTTATTCACCAAAGCCTAGGATCAAGACTAGTCTTCTTCTAGTGTTTCATTAGGTTATTACAATTTATTGAACAAGTGTCATGTTTATATTGACAAAATCACCATTTGTGGTAAGGACAGAGAAGAGCATAATAAAAATCTGCATAAATTTAATTGGGTATAAAAATATGGACTAACTCTTAACGAGGAAAAGTGTGCAGACGCTTGTTCAAGAATAAAATTGAAAGGGTATGAAGTCTACCATAATGAGAAGAAGGCTGACCCCGACAGACTACTGCCCTTGCGTCATCTTCCTCCACCCGAAAACCTAAATGGACAAGTCGAGCTGTAGGTCTATTCTCCTACTATGCCAACTGGATAAGATCCATCATTTAGTACACAAGATGACTTTCCCACTCCCTGAGAGAGTCAAACATACAGTTCAAGCTTGAAAAGAATAACTAGAAATGGCGGTTGTTACTAATGTAGACCACAAAACGCCACTGGATTGTTTGTAAAATGTTTTACATGTTTCGGATGTTCCTTCAAAGTTGAAGATAATTACTTCCTAGTCTAAACCTCCCGCAGGACGACGGGGGATGGGAGCGTGCAGGGTTTGAACCCTGGACATTCGATAAATCTAAACGACAGTCCAGCGCGCAAACCGGACAACCAGGCAGCCATCCTGGAGGTTGAAACAGATGCATCGGATATCGCTATATCCGCTCTACCTAATCCCTGAATAAGAGACACGTTGTTTTCTTCTCCAGAACACTATCTCTAAACGAGGAACGGCATCCTCCGTAGAGAGAGAAGCAATGGCTATCGTTGAATCAGTGAAGAAATGGAGACATTTTTTTCTATCAGGGTCGCATTTCAAACTTTGTATCATTCATGCTTTACACTCGTCATTACGTTAAAATAAAAAACGACAAAATTCAGAGGTGGAGAATAGAACAATGAATGTACAGTTTTGATGGGTGTTACCGGCCGGGGGCTGACAACATGGCCGCCGATACTCTTTCTCGTGGATTCTGTGCAAGTACACCCCCCCATAGGTCAATGAAAAAACTTCACAACACTCTTTGCCACCCTGGCATAGTGCGAATGTTCCATTTCGCCCGGTCAAAGAATATCCGTATTCAGTTGAAGAAATAAAAACTGTAACAAACAATTGCCCCATCTGTGCAGCGATAAAACCTTGTTTTTATCAACCATATGCCGGCAGCTTAGTAAAAGCTTCCCCACAATTCTAGTGACTTAGTGTTGAAGTAAGGGACCCCATCTTTCTATTACTAAAAATTAATATTTATTGACAATTATTGATGAGTAGTCAAGGTTTCCTTTTGAATATGCATGTCATGACATGTCTACTCAAACAGTAATTAAATGCTTCACATACCTAATTAGCATTTTCGGGACGCCCTGATATTTATATTCTAACCGACTCTCTGGAAGTCAATTCCTCTTGTCGTCAGGTCAAGAGGGCTACACAATACACAATGGGTGTTAGCAATAAAAGACGCTCTCCATTCAATTAGATCTCTACTATGCACTGCTACAAACATGATGCCTCATGAAAGACTATTTTCCTACAAAAGAAGGTCCGACTGTGGAGTCTCTCTGCCGACCTGGCTATCTGTTCCAGGGCCTGTCCTAATGAGATAGCATGCGAGGCAAAGAAAATATGATCCGCTGGAAGATGAAGTGGAGCCTATTGAAACTAATCAGAACTCTGCCCATATACGTCTTCTAATTGGACGGGAAGAAACTGTCTCACTATACCAATTGGCCCCGAAAAGCGAATCATCTTCAGATTCGGTTTTACAAGATTTTGCTCCGAGAGACTTTGAGACATCTTTTGATGATTCTTAACATCAACTGGCTTCTGGTAATACTTAGACTTCTCCGGGTGTCTCCCAACACTCAGTGGCTTCTAAGGGTGACATAGAGACATCTGCAGAGAACATGGTTCCACCTGCTTTAAGAGCAGAAGAAAACATCATTGAAAAAGAACAACAATCACTTGCCAGAGATACGCCCTTACAGCACTCATATAATTTCAGAAGTAGAGCGAAAAGAAGCTTAACGCGAGGGAATGGGTTAAATGTTATGTTGGTGTCCAGGTCAGCTTGTGTGTGTGTGTACTGTCAATCTTGTTCAATAAAGCCTAGGATCAAGACATGTATTGTTTCATTAGGTTATAACACTATCTATCTATCTATCTATCTATCTATCTATCTATCTATCTATCTATCTATCTATCTATCTATCTATCTATCTATATATATATATATATATATATATATATATATATATATATATATATATATATATTTATATATATATATATATATATATCTAAGTATGAATGTATGTATGTAGTATGTATCTATCTATCTATCTATCTCTATATCTATCTATCTAATAAAATAATTTACTTGAATAATAATCCAACAAAGTTACACAATTCACTCCTAAAGCTTCTCAATATTTAAAAAAATGTATTCTTTAAAAGACATATCTTCCTACACACACATAGTGTAAGTGGCCACAACAGTACAAAACAGCAAAAATTCAAATAATCATGATGGCAGGTCCTTACTGACCAGAAAAAAAGTATACATTGCTTCAAAAAAAATTTACGATTCTTCTTGATAAGACTTACAAGTAATAATTATTTGCAATTTATTTTCAGCTGATCTGTCACCCCAACGGGTAACAATTAATCGCTTTGAAAAATCATTTACTTGGTATGGAACTGTTCTTTTTACATGGTTAAGATTACAGTTTGATAGTAAAGGTATGAGTATCAATAAACACTATTTGGTTTAATCACAGGAAAAAAAATCATTCTATATTATTATATTTGTATTTGTATATTTCAAGCGTTTTACTTAATTAACTGAATAATAAAGAATATTTAAAATAAAAGTACACGATATCATCTACTAAAAAGTATCTGAAACCGTAGGAAATAGGATCCCCTGCTGATCTGCCATGGTGTTGTAAAATTTAGTACTTTTTCCAAATAGACTTAAAATCATTGCGTAAGTATTCCAAAGTAGATCACAGGAAATTGATTTTTAGACAAAAAAGTTGGACCATTAACGTTTAAATATAGTTTCTGAGGAAAAATATTTACTTATTTTAGAAAAACAAAATTATGACAAAAATGAGCGTTTGGGTAAAAACATTGTGCTAGTATTCTAAAGAAAGATTTATAAAACCTCTTATTATGTTTTATCTATAAACCTAAAAAAAAAACATGAAATGTCATGTTCCAGAATTCACCTAATGAGCCACAAAGATCCCCATAAATGGACATCCCATTAACGTAGCAGAGAACTTTGCATATCTAGGAAGCACGGTTGCCGCATCGCTTTCAGGGGATGTTGATAACCGTTTTTCCTGGGCCATTAGTGCTTTTAAACGCTTCCAGGAGTGGGTTGGCGGAGTGGTTCTCTCAACCCTTCTATGTTGATCTATGGCATAGATACTATACCGAAAGTCTTCTTGAGGGCTTACATAAAAAAAATGTTTTCCCTCAATCATGGAATTTCGGCGGCAAGACCGCCCTTCAAAAAGCAAACGCCTATAGGGACAGGATAAATGGATTTCTTATGCTCCGACAATTTCGCTGGAGAAAGCACCATCCCCTATGTGGGAACGAACGTTCGCAAAAGGCAATCTTTTTTGTGAGATTAAAGCATTAGAGTTTATTAAAAGAAATTTCTATAAATCTAATAAGAACATAAAACTAAAATATTATTTAACATTGGTTAGGCCAATAATGTAATATTTACTCTCTGTTTGGGACCCTTCAACTCAAGGAAACATTATGAAACTGGAACAGACACAAAATAGAGCAGTGAGATTCATAACAAAAACAAAATTTAATAAAATACTCTAAAAGACACAAAGATAAAGGCACATTCCTCGTCCCATATGCTAATCCACATTTTTACAATACTCCTTCTTCCCTAGTGCTATTAGAGCATGGAATGGGTTGCCTGAGCGCTAGCCAGGAAAACCAGTGACTTGGCATAATTTAAGTCATTGGTTAATATGCATGACTAAATGCATGACGCGTAGGACGTAATCATCTTTTTTTTGAAGTAACGTCTGTATTATATAAGATAAGAAGATAAGATAATAGAGTGCAAATAAATGCTATCTCACTAATTGTTCCAAGGCTTTTGACAAAGTTCACCATCATAGGCGCTGTAATAACATTACAAATACAGACACGAGAGTTAAAATGACAGTTAATCTAAAAAAGCTTTAAACAGATAGGTCTTAAAAAGTTTTTGTAGAAATGTTACTACTGATGTATGCCAGTTAAATAATACTGTTCTTATCTACTGTGCCGATAATGTATCTATAGATCAAGAGAGAAGACGATAGACTCGATCTTAGATTTTGATGTTAGATTTGAAATTGATAAAACTATGACACAGTAGATCACTGATTCCAACTTGAAGATCTTTATTCTGAAAATTTAAGAAAATTTTTAAAAAATAATACACAGGATCTTTAATGATTTTTTTTTTATCTTTGCCAAAATTCGTCGGAAGGTGCTAATTATATCAAAGCTCTCTTGAGATGTCAGATGTTCCTGTGACTTGCCTGGGATTATGTACATATTATCTCTAGATCTTACTATGTCTTGGAATTCAAATAACAAAGATCCTTTTAATTCAAATACAGAAATTTAATTTAATATCTAGGAACCAACTTATGTACAAAATAAAACTGTATCAAAGAAATATTTTATTTTAAAGCTCAATAACAAAAAGATTCAGAAATACTTGATCTAATTTCACAACTGAAAAAATATATGACTTGTCACTTTAAATTACATCTCCTAAATCCCCATAAATCCCGCTTTATTTCATCATTTCCTTAGCTCCTTCCCCAGACGTTTCCTCTAACCAATCGAATTAGTTCAATAGACCACCAAACGAACAATTGTTATATGACGTCATTGGTTTTTCTACACACCAGCGCGTGGGGTTTTCTTTCACCTTTGAATATTTATACTATGTTAATTACCCTAGATTAGGTTAGTTAAGACTTTTACCGGACATATATATAATGAATTTACAAGCACAAATAAAAATATATTTGCCTTCAGCAGTCGTAGAACGACTATGGTTAACCTCGAAAACATTTTCATATGGCTGTAGATCCCTTTTTTGGAGATACACTCCGTCCGATCCAAATATATTGTAGGTCAAGGTTGCCTTCGTTTTGGTTATAGAGAAACCGACAATTTGCCACATTTTTTCTCGGCGTACAAAGCTTTCTTGGTTACTGTCTCTCTTCAGCTTTTGCGGTCTAGAGCTTTGTCTTCCTAATGGCCTGTATCAATGTTTACTGATTTTAAAACCCGCTTTATCACATCCACATAACGGAAGTGGAGGCGACTAGTTTTCCTTAAGCCAGACGCGAGTTGCCTGTACAGAAGGATTTTCGGGCTCAGATTGTCATCCATCTGGCAAACATATCAGAGCCAGCGCTGGCGGAGTTTCCTGAGGTGTGTAAAGAAGCTGGGAAGTCCCGTTCTTGCGAGGATCTCAGTATTGCAAACTTTTTCTTTCCATGTTATTTTCGTTATTTTCAAGATCGTTTGAATGCAGAGCAAGTGGAGTGAGTTTAGTTTTTTCTCTTTCTTTGTGTAGGTTGTCCACAACTCACTGCCGTACAGTAGCGTGCTAAGAACGTATTTCTTGTAGACCTCCAGTTTGGTCGCTGTAATGAGCTTCTGGTTTTCCCAAACTCTTGGTCGGAGTCTAGCAAATGTCGATGCGGCATTACCTATGCGTTTTATCTCCTCTTGTAAAGACAGGTCATCTTGAATTGCAGAATTCATTTACGGCATTCAGCTTGTTATCGTTAATGAGAATAAAGTTGGTGATGTAGCAGGTAGTCCCATAACATTAGTTTTCTTTGTGCATATGGTTAAGCCATACTCTTTTCAAGCCTAAAGGAAGCGGGACATTAGTGACTGAAGTTCCTTTTGTAAGTGTGCCACTCTCGCCGCGTCGTTCGCCAATAGTATATTTTATATGAGCGTGGTTCTGATTTTAGTTTAGGCCCTCAGTCTAGCAATATTTAGAAGTTTGACATCAAATCTGAAATGGAGATAGATGCTTTCGGTGAATTTGTCAAAAGCGTAGTGGATTAGCAGTGAAAATAGTATTCCAAAGAGAGCTGGGGCTGGGGCCAAGACACATCCTTGATTCATTCCGCTATTGAAACTTTCGGAGCAGGCGCCGTTGAGCTCAAAGCAGAATAATAGGCACTTATTAAGTTACGTGTTCAATAGATGTGTTAAGGCGTAGTCACAGGAGTCTTTCTAAGCCGTTGCACTTCAGCTCTACTGTGGAGAGTGAGCTCATTTTTTTCTTCATGTTGACTGGTGCATTGGCTGTGAGCCTACTTTTAATATTTTGTTCTATCCTCGTGTACCCAAACGAGGAAGACAGGCATGACGGGACAGCACCTTAGTGAATGGGGGCTTCCCAGCTTATAATCGGTAACTGCCAGTTCCCATGTTTGGTCGACGCCAAAAGCGAAGATGGAGTATACTCTCCAGTTTTTGGGTTTGGACTTTAAGAAAGCGAGATGAAAGCCTGGGAATTGTCTATGGTCAGAACGATGTCGCCCACAGAGCAGTTCCCCCCTTTCCACGCAGCTGATGAGACCAAATGAACGGAATATCCAAAACAGTTTGGGGTCAGTATTACCATACTATCATCGCTGGCTCTGCCAGGCTGTAGTACAATTAGCAGCAATGTGCCTAAGGGTCACCATCTCCTGCTTTTTCCTTAGGGTTGTCTCCCGAAGCCTGTCCCGTGTTTGGGTATAGCCGCAAGGCAGTGGAAGTTTAGATTCAGAGTTTTCCTTCTAGATGAGTAGCCAACCAAGGCTAACGAGCCTCTTTCTGACCGAAGCTTACTGGTTTAGGTGGCGCCAGTTTCTCGCCTTTGTCCCTTTCTTCTGATAGTTATAACAGTTCCTCCGGGCTCAGTATCTGAGCCACACGGAAAGGCCAAGAGTTGGACTAGTTGGCTATTTGAGCCGCGTGACATTGAAAGTATTCAATTAATTAAAATATTACACTGCCATGATAAGGGAATTTTATGCTAACCTATTTAAACTAAAAGAAGTTATATGCTGTGAAAAAAATGCACTAGATATATAGATTTATAATAGACATCAATTTGTTTACGCGGTCACAATAAAATCTAACAAGGAGTCATACTCAATTGATACGTTTATTTACTGCATTGGGAGATGTTTACATAAATGCAAAGAAGTAAATCTAAAGAATTAATACATTTAAAGATATTTAATAAAAACATAACAATATTAATATTTTCTTTGTCTAAACTTATGATTTGTGCTTTCTAATTTTTAATTTTTTTTAATACTTTCAGCAACTTTAAAAAACAACAATATGTATTTAATATTTCTTAATTTTTGCTATAAAATATAAGGTAGTTGTTGTTTTGCTAAGTAACAATAGTGGCTAAACATGTTTATTTTCCGACTTAAGCAGAGTTATCTTTGCTGAGAGACTTAAGATAATGTTTAAAAGAAAATTTGAACGGCTCTTGCCAATCTACTCACACATTTTTTTTCTACCTTTAAAAATGTTTCCCTCTCAGAAATAAATACAAGGCATGCAGTTTTTAGTTCTATTACTCAACAACCACTCTTACAAACACGCTTGTAGATTTAGTTTTATGGAAGAAATTAATAAATTAAATTTGTCGAGGTAAATTGTGTTTTGCGTGTTTTATAAAAGTTTTACTATGTAATTGCGGAGAGCAATGTACGTGGTTTTTATTTGGTAAAAAGGCTGATTGAGCCTATATTAAGATGGTGTACCTGTGTTTAATTAGGTATATTTATTCGCTTTATTCGATAAAACTTGTTTATTTTGCACACAAAAAATGTTTCAGTTTAGTGCTGTAAGCTGAGTGATGCAAGTTGTGTCAAGTGTTTTCCCCTTAAACGTAATTTGGAAAATTTTTACTCTTAAAATATTTTTGACAAAATTATTTATAAGATAATGATTATTTTAAAAGCTATATTTTTCTCTATTTTTCTCGGATGTTGGAAGCGTGTTCGAGAGGCTAAGTATGCTTGACGTTGGCTACTTATAAAGTCGAGGTTCGAAACCCCACTCGAGCAGAGTTGTGTTAATAAGCGCCTAATGGCAGCACCAGATATCCCCTCACCTCCCACTGGACTACAAAAAAGATTGGACCATAGTACTATGATCTTGACCGTCTTACTGCGACACCTCCGCTCTTATATAGGGCTCCTACTGACCTTCTTGAACCGGACAGAATGCCGCTAGACGTTTCTAGTGGTCAGATGAGTACAACTCTCGTGACGCTCCTGAGCTCTGTTCACTACGTCGATCCTTCCCGAACCTTCATGTTGACACTCGTCTCGGCCTACCGTCGTAACTCGTCATGGTTGACCGCTCGTCTAGCGATGGCCTGGGGCGATTTGCGTCGGCTGACTACACTCACACCACTACCCCTATCTGTGCCACCACCAGGTTGATAACAATATATAAATATATATATATATATATATATATATATATATATATATATATATATATATATATATATATATATATATATATATATATATATATATATATATATATATATATATATATATATATATATATATATATATATATATATATGTTTTGGCTTGTGTTAGAGTCCAAAGATTAGTGAGGAGTGAAGTATTTTCCGTGGCTAGGCAGCCCTTTCTGTGAACTACATATTTTGCTACATCCAGGGCAAGCTTTATCATTCTTTCATACATACTTCTAAAAGAGCGATTTCTTACCTGAGTTATGTCTGCTAGAATTCGTGAAAAAATCTTTAAATGCAAACAAGTGTAAATGTTTCTTATTATGTAAGTATTAACGATCCAATAAAGGGGTCAAAATAGATTTGTGTTGCCTCTCCGTTTGATATTGCTTTTCTTACTTATGGGGTTCTTTAAATATTTTTGCTAAAAACTGTCCAAAAAAAAAACATATTATCAATATATGTTTCTCTATTTTTTTTTAATGAAAACTAAATGTACGCCAAATGATTACTTCAAATTGCTCTTCCAACTTAAATTACATTTTATTTTCCAAACCTTTGCAGAAATCTTATTATAGATAATATTGTTTGTTTTTTTAACGAATCAAATTATCACCAAATATTAGTACGAATTCTCTTTTATGATTTATATAAATATAATTATCGATAAGAGTTTGTTTTTAATTTAAAAAAAAATAAATAAACGTCAAATTATGGATTGAAATGGCTCTTTTGACATGTATCATATTTATTTTCTTTCCAAAAATCTTCATAACTCCTATATTGATAATATTTTGAACCAGAATTTTTTATTGAAAAAGTAACGCCAAAGAACTGTTTGAAAACTCTCATCTTACTTATATTACATTTAATTTTCGTCCTTAAATCTTTTAAAATCATTAATGAAAAAATACTGTTTCCGATATTAAATAAAATAATGAAAGTTAAATGTTTGTTTGAAATCGCTTTTTTGACATATATAACATTTTATTTTGTTGCTTAAACGTCGCAAAAATTTAATTATCGATAATAAATTTTTCTTGATTTTTTAATGAAACAAATAAGAGAGGATTGTTAAAAATTTATTTTCTGACTTCCTCTAAAACGTAACAAAAAATCTTATTATCAGTAATAGGTTATTCAAGGAATTTTTATATACATGATTTTTTTTTCAAGTTAAATAAATTAATGTCAAAAGATTTATGAAAATCTATCTTCTTAATTATAACAATTTAGCAAATTACTTTCTCATCAGAAGGTCTAGAAGACTAATTATCTATAAGTACCTGTATTCCTTATTCGGTTAAATGATTTGTATGAAAATCGTGCTAGATGGTATTATAACGAATTTATTTCTTTTAGTGCAAACGCTTTAAAAACTTGTGCGCAAATATGTATTAGCCCTCTTGGTTCTTTAACAATGTTTTCGTGTTTAAATAGAAATTTTAGTCGTAAGCCGTGAGATAAAAGCCATGTGATCAAAGCAGTTTGACGAAAGTAAACGTCATTCGATACTTTTTCATTTGTGTTAAAAATCAGATAGATAAATGACGTTATAGACAGCATCAGCCGGTCGCCATTATTTTTGCTTTGTTCTTATTTTTTTAGAAGCAAGTTAGTATTTTTTAAACGTAGTATTGTTAGTTTCACATCTCAGAAATTAAACACACACACTTCACACTTCAAGAATATGGCGTTCTGACACCTGAATTCTGAAAAAAAAAACTGTTGACGAATATAAATCATTGAAAAAACTGCAAGACTTCAAATCTTGCTGACATTCTCGGAATGTCGGAAGGAATGACACTGAAAAGTATATTCTATGTACCCATTATATAAAGCTCGAGATGTACAGTAGTGCATTGTTTTCTATTTACATATCCCTTAGTCCCTTGGACCGTTTTCACCATGTAAGATTCGTCGTCCGTCTTTCTCCATTCTTCTCTTTTTCTTTAGCTTTAGTTAAAACCTCTTTCAATGGCAGGCTCGTCCATTCTATTAAGTCGTTTTCCAATCGCTTTCTCTGTCTGCCTCTTCCTATTCTTTCTGATACTTTTCCCTGAAGAAAGGTCTTTGCGAGCCCCGAAGATCTTGTAATATGGCCATAGAATTTGAAAAGAGGGACCAAGCATTTTTGAAAAATGAATTCTTGCTTCTCGTGATTTTTAACAATTGAAACCTATATTTCATAAAGCCATTTACTAAACCGTTTCTAATCGAGGCGATGTTTGGCACCTCCATATTAACTTTTATGGAGTTTTTTTGAATTAAAAATAAATTATTGGAAAAGTTATGTTTAATTATTTATCAGCGTCAACTTGTATAGCAACAAATGAAAGATGACGAATTTTTTCAGGAGAGAGCGCTAAAAGGATATCTTATTGATTTGCCTTACGCCTTACATCTGTTTTACTTCTAAAGAGGATGTTTAAACATTTAATGACAGCAAGATATTAAATTGCTCAAGATACCATTTATTGCCACTCCTTATGACAAAACTTTATTAAAGAGGCTTGTTTTTGAAAAGTTTGCAACTATGTTATTAAAAGAGGAAATGGGATTAGTTGGAGCTCTAAAACGTGTAGAGTGTTTAATATCTAGCAAGTGTTTTACTTGAATTAAGCAATGGTTGGAATGGGGAACATACACACTTTAGCTTGTGGACATATCAGACAAGTAGACATGGTATGCAAGACATTCAGGCCTAGTAGACAAAGCATAGTCATAAGGAAACAGTTTCCTCTCGCACAACCAGTAGTGCTCACTATTAATTAAAGTCAATGAGGTACACTTCAGGGAAAAAGTGTTTTTCATATAGACTCTTCGAGTGACAGGAGAATAGAGAGAAATCCTACATGTATATTTCTCCAAAGCAAAAATATTTACATTTTGGAATTTTTTCTCGCCTTTAATCAACCAGCCTCCACCAACAATAAAATAATTAAGTGTCATTGAAAAAAAAAATATATATTGCTCTTAAACAACTGAATATTCGTAACTGAATGTCCCTTGAAAGATACCGAATTTAAATATTCATCTCTTTTTAGACATACTGTAAACACTTAACGTGATAGTAATTTAACACATTTCAATGTACTCATTCTAACCAAACAATGGCTCACAGCAGCGTACTACATTTATGTAATCTTATCGTTAGTATAAAAAACGTTTTGAAATATTCTTCAATGTATTTCAATCTTTTTACTAGTGTATTAAATATGATTTGATATGTTCTAAACTTAACAATGTAACCTATTTCTGCATTTACTTATTACATTTCTTCTATTCAGCTTAGAAATTCATCGGGGAAACCTGAGTGGGTGGACATGGTTCTCGAAAACAGATCTAATGATTTTCCTAGAAATTGGCTTCACTAAGAAAATTATTAGTTTGACCGTCATTATTTTTCAATGTATAATAAATAATAAATAAGTAATAAATAAATAATACAGGGAACTATCAAGTTTAATGATTTATTTAAATATTTTTAACCATTTCACACAGCGAACTTAAAAGTATCTCTTTCTATTATTATTATATACTTAAGATGATATGAACTGAATTAATGTTTTATGTAATTTTTACAGTTTCGTTGAATGATCTTAGCCTATTTCTACATGGTAAGTTATGTCAAAAGTCAAGAATATTTCTCGTAGACGACATAACCCTGGATATTGCTTGTGATGACCACGTGCTCATGACACAATTAAAAATTATTGGAAAGCTAGATTCCATAAAAACACTACGATTGAGTGGAGGTACGCTATAGAAACACTTTTACGAAACCCCTTCGAAAGGGGCATAGCCTCTTTATTTTTGTAAGGTATGTCTGTCTATCCTTATGTATTTCCCGTTCAAATCTCAGAAAAGAACGTAAGAATCAAACATAATGATATTTTAGACACTTCAAAGATCTAATTCAACAAATATTTTATTCTTTTCCGAAAAAAAGAAATATTGAAATTTAAAATATCTATGCAAGCAGATTTTTAATAAAAAAAAAACACCACTTGTAATAAACATTTTCAGGGAGATTATTTTTTTTTAAAAAGTCACAGTCTTCTTTATTAATAACCCTAGTTCCCATTTATAAATTCACGCATACGTAACAAAAAATACATATAAGGTCACAATTGAAAAAATATCAATGGCTCATTTTTAGCGGCCCCCGAAAGGGGAAAAGACGCTATTAGTTTTGTGTGGCCTGAATGTCTGTCCGTCCGTCCGTCTTGTATATATCTCAGAAACAAGAAGAGAAAATCGCACATCATGATATTTTAGAGCATTCAAAGTTCTGATACAACGGCTATTTTTTTCTTTTCCGAAAGTGAACCATTTAATTTCAAAAATATATATTATATTATGCAAGCAGATTTTTCAAAAAGATACACCACTTTTTAATGAAAAACTTCAGGGGAGATAGCTTTTAAAAAAAAAAAAAGATCGTGGACTTCTTCATTAATAGCTCAAGCTTCATTCATAGATTCGCGCAATGGTACAAAAAATTTGCATCTAAGGTCACAATGGTAAAAGAGTCAACGGATCATTAAAAAATAGATTTTCCATTAAAATTGAATAGAGCACTGATTAAAATGTTGTTGTTTTTTTTAAATTTGATACAAACTTCGATTTAGCTATAAGTTTAAAAAAAAACGAACTACTTTTATAGCGCGCTATTTTGATATATTCACATTATAGGGGCCTACACTTGACAGTCTAAATAAGACTAAATAAAGTCAAGATATATATAGTATAAATGTAATAATAATTTTAAACAATTTTAATTATTAAGGCAATAACTTATCTGCTGACAGCTTAGGGGTGCAGATTGATTCATTTTGTAAACAGTAATATCACACTCATAAATGAATCGGATATGAACAGCATTGAGTACACCATTAACCGGTTACAAATACATACTATTCATGATTATAACATTAGTCTAGGTCTAGTAACTTCACGTATTAAACGCGTAAATTCATACGAGTTCTAGTCTAGATACAGTAGATTCTCGGTACGTGACGTTTTTGCGACTCCGTTTTGGCGACGCCGTTTTGGTCACGCCGTTTTGGCTCGAGATGTTTTGACGAGAGCCGTTTTGGCTCTGGGGACGTTTTGACGCAAGATATAACTTCATAATTTTAGAAGCACGTAGCGTTTATAACGTATTTATAGCGTATTTATTTCACTCTACCATAATATTGTATGTATAGTATGAATTCTAATACCGTCCAGCGATTTTTTTTTAAAATAAATATATAGGTTTTGCTTATTTCATAAATATAGGCCTATAATAAGTCCGATTCCTGAATAGTAATGACATGCTATCCCCTCCCCTTTAGTTATATGTGAGGTCTGCTGATCGCACTGGATGACATTTTTCGATTTCTTTCCCAAAAAAATGTATTTGACATTTGTGTATTACTTTCATATAACAAAAACCATGTTAACATCTAAAGCTTTATTACGCTGAATGACGACAATAACTCCACACATATAAAGATCAAGACACGGAATGTGGTCAGTACAAACTCTAACGTGAATCCACCAATGTAAACAAACACTAGGGGTGACAATAAATTGAAACAAATTGACGACACTAAGTTTTGACCATTCCCTAATTATTTTTCCAGCACGCTGACAGACTTGAATAACTTTCGCCATTTCATTCTATTATATTTTCAAATCAAAACAGTCTATAAAAACAATGGAAAAAGTCCAGTCAAAGCGAGAAAAAGACAAAATTTCGCATGAATGATATCCCTATGTTTTTGATAAGTTATTAGAAGACCACTCTAAGAATGAAGTATGGATGTCAGCCTGGTGTTGTGTAATATTAGAGATTTAACAATACTTTCATACAAACTAAAATTACAAAAATAGCAAACAAAATATTTCTTCTTCTGTACGTGAAAAATATGTGTTAACATTAACACACATGCAAAACAAAAATTTGCATAATTCTTTTTAAGAAATAATACAATGAACGTACATAATTTATGTCTAGTTCTAGATCTAGATCTAGACTTGGATCAAATTATAGATCTAGACATACACTTATTTCTTGAATCTAAATTTAGATTTAGAACTAGGTATAGAACTAGCTAGATTTATGTCTAATTTGTTTAATAATTGACAATAGAGATATTAATTCTTATTAGCGAGGGGAAAATCTAATTGTTATTATTAAGTCATTTGTATACTACTGTATCTAACTCACTAGTCTACCTAAAGTAGGTCAAGAAATGTTTTTTCATGTTATTAATTTATCTAATTTTGTAAGAAGATTACATTTTTTTAAAGATTCATTTTTGGCTATCTGCTTCCCATATGTTCTTTACAATTTAAGATTTCATTTTGATTTTAACTTTCAACACATCCAGCTTAGTCAATTTTACCTTCGACATGATTAAGCTTATAGACTTATATGTAGCTTAAAGCTCTTAGATTTCATAACTTTTGTTTCTAAAAAAAGTAAAGTAAATGTTTTTTAAAATAGTTTATGCAGATTTAACTTCTTTTTGTAAAATAATATAATAATTAGGTCCTAAGATTATCATTGTTGTATTTTTTTTTTTTTTTTGAAAATACTGTCATGTAAAACATTAATAAATAGTATTCATTGTTTACTGTCTTTTAAAAGTTTCAAGTTTACATTCTTCTTCTTCTTCTTCTAGCCAGCTTTATTGTTGCTGAGTGGTGAAGTCTTTTTTTGCAGACTGTACCATGGAAAAAAAGTGTGCTGTTTTCTTCAGTTGTTCAGCACTGCCGTAAAGGGTGTTGGTTAAGTTGGGCTGTAATGGAAGTAGGGTCTGCCTAAGGTGAATTAGGAAGGGACATTCAAAGAGGATATGGTTTACGGTGGGCGCAGTGTCTGCAAAGGCGAGTTGTGTCGAGTTTATTTTGTTCAGATGGTAATTTAATAGAGGTGTGTGTCCTGTTCTTAGTTGGAAAATTGTAGATTGTTCTTTGCGGGGAAGGAAGTTAAAACTGTCCAGTTTGTAAGGCGTAGTCATTTCTTTGTACATGGCTCTGCTTGTGTTTCCTGATGCCCATTGGTTAAGCCACTCCTCTTTGTGATTGTCGACTAACATTGACCTTAGGGTGAGGTAGTTTACAGGTCTATCTGGTTGTTCCATAGATGAACCTGTCTTTGATAGCTTATCTGCCTTTTCGTTTCCCCATGATGCCAATGTGTCCAGGGATCCACTGTAGTGTTATATTGAATATTGATATTTAATTTTGATATCATTTGATGGATTATCACAATTAGTGTTGTAATTTCTTTTGGGCTGTTAGAGGTGTTGCTGTTAAATGCTTGCAGAGTGGATTAGGAGTCTGTAAAGACAACAATATCTGATGGTGATTGCACTCCTTCATATAATTTGTTTCCCACAGTCTGTAGTGCTATGGTAATTGCCACAATTACGGCTTAAAAGTTTTAGCAGTAATCGCATCGCCACCGGGTGCACTTATTTGAAAGTGTTTATTTTCGGGGAAGACCAGGAAGGCACCAAGACCAGCATTGATGGTGGTTTTGAAGACCGATCCGTCGGTATATGTAATAAGACATTGATCTTAAAATATTAGAATGTAGATCGATCTATAATCTATCAAACTAGCCCTAGGCCTTATTGTTGCCTTATTTTTACAGAAGTTCTTTGGTTTTAAGATTTAACTAATAACGTGACGGACCCTTGTTCTAGATGTCTAGATAAAGTTGAGATCTAGAATAGTCTAGACCATTTTTCTTCACACTCCCAATTGAGGACTATAGTTTATAAACTAGTCAAAACTCTAGATCTAAGTCCCTAGGTCTAGAACTTCGAGATATAGACCTAGATCTACTTTAACACTTTATCTATGTTTAATGATGTCAATAGTATATTTTAATCTTATATTTTAAATATATATATATATATATATATATATATATATATATATATATATACAGAGAAGGAGAGTGAGAGAGAGAGAGAGAGGTAGAGAGAGACAAAGATAGATAAATATCTAGATCTAGTGAAAAGACCAGATATCTGGATTTTAATACATGCATGCGATGAAAATTTTTTTTTTATATTGCCAACAAAAAAAGCCAATATGTGATGACTTTCTATGCATTTATTACACTTGTAACAATTAATCAAAAATGTTGAAACATTATTTTTTATTAACTATAAATCCTCAACTTTAATTTGTATCAATCACTTTAACATAATACTTTTTTTTTAAAATTGGGTTTAGTTTTAGAGACATGACACCTTAGAAATTAAAATACTTACAGATTTGTCACACATCAACATTTCATTAACGTAGCGATATCATTTTTTGGTGTAAAATTTAGAGTAATAGAAAATATAAAAAAAACAAGAAGTATCCTATGCGTAGCATATTATTGACTCATCTCAGACTATATTCTTACAAATTATACATTGTAATTTTAATAAAAAACATTTTTCTATTACGACCCTTGTGTTGCTTAGGAGTATTTTCGCTCATTCTAGCATACTACGCATTCAGGCGAAATCTTTATTTTATGAGTCTTATTCAATAAAAAACGGATAGCATATCGACGCTTGTTTTGAAAAAAATAAAAAAACTTACACACTCTTAAAGAAAAATGTACAAGTTTTTTAAAGGCGATATTAACTAAAAAAAGAGTCGTAAAGTGATTCAAAGTTTTTTTTTTTTATATTTAAAAATGTATGTATTTAAAAACAATTGTAATCAATTAGTTATTGGTACCATTATAAAGATAATTCCTTTTTTTTTAAAAATATACATGTTAAAAAAAATCATCTGTTGACGTACGCACCATTTTAGGAATAAAAAAAAACAAGGTATAAAACGAACACAGCCGCTAGCACAATTATTTGGTGCGGTGATGTTACGGTATAGGATTATTACTCTTATTTGTTAACCAAAGGAAAACACTTTATATATATTATTAAAGGGCACAAAATAAACATTCTAACGTTACCTTTTTACTGTACTCGAATATATGTACTTAAAGATATGTTAGGGTGAAAAAATCCTAGAACGAAAGAACTGTTACGTAATTTAAAAAAAGCGCGATTTTTGCTTCGGTTTAAGTCCCTAATACATCCGAGTGCAGTCCATCACAGAACTACTGTTACACTAAACTAAAGGGAAAAGTTGTTGAGGCTTTGATTCAGAGGTAGGCCCTTTACAAAACATTTAGATCAATTAAATAATCATTCAATGCCTATCTGTTCAATGAATATAAGCGTCACGTACCCTTTGTCTATATTTAGTTCAAGGTTTGCCTGCAAGATCAGCTAGCTCGGGGGATTCCTAGCATGCAGTAAACTTTTGTTTTGAAATAAATGTGATTGGTTAGAAATATTAATTATTGTACTTTAATCTGTATATTATTGGTCAATTGATTAACCAAGCGACAAGAAGAGAATTGTCACGTGATAACGCCCAAAGGTCTGAAAAGATTCGAGATATTACCGCCAGTCTCGTCTTGGAACTGAAAGGAACTTGTTATAACTATATTATTGTGTAGATCATTTAATTTAGTAGAAATATACATTTTATGTTTTATTCAAGTACAATTAACCATTGTAACTATTGTGAATAGCTTCTCCAAGTTTTGAATTAATATATTTGTATTTGACAAGGAGAAGTTTCTTCATTGAATATATAATAGTGTATATAGATCGTCTTATCGACTAGCAACTTCTAGATGATCCTCTTATCAACTGGCAACTTCTAGATGATCATCTAATCAACTAGCAACTTCTAAATGATAATCTTATCAGCTGACGATTTCTAGATCCTCGGCAACCACGATCATTGGTTGTGCTGTTTAGATCAAGATAATCTTCAACGTGACATCTAGCACATTGATGATCGTGACAATAAGTAATACAATAATAATAATTGAATTCATAAATAAATCTCCGTATCCAAGCGGTTCTTACCCTTTTAGCTCGGTGACCCCTTTTTACACTTTCCCAGTGACCCCCAACTGTAAAATCATTTTCTTTCATAAGCATAATTAGCTGTGCTTTTTGCTAATATTATAAAATTGTAATCCCAATTACAATTAAATTTCTTTTTTTTTTATTTCTTTTTTCCATTTTCATGTTGCATACCTATGTAAGAAATTGAAAAAGCAAGGCGAATCTCGGACAAGCTACAATCCCAATAATCTTTAATGATAGGCCTGAAAACACTTGATCCAGATTTATGTAACATTGGATGATATTTAAAATAAAATATTTTCGAATGGGGTTAAAAATTACAATTTTAAGTTTTACAAGTTAAAATTCACAAAATAAAATAAAATCATTTTCGATAGTCTTAGGCGACCTCTGGCAAATCGTCATTCAACCCCCAAGGGGTTGTGCCCCACAGTCGAGAACCCCTACCAAATCCTGTGTGTAGTCGTTAGCGTAATAACAATATAACAGTATCTTCTACAAACAGATCCTTTCTTTTATATCGACAGAGATAGGGTTGTAGTTCTTGATAGTTTGTAGTTTATATAAAGAAAAAAGTTCAAAACCTTGTTTAAAATCACATAATTGACTTATAATGCACTTTATATTCTTGGACAATACGTTTTATTATCGATATCAAATTGTTTCGGATTTTCTTCTTTCAAAAAATGTATGTCAAATGACTTCTTTAAAAAAAAAAAAAAAAAAAAAATAAGAATACAAAGAGAGTTTGTGTTTTCAAACAAACTCAGAGGCGACCGCCATCGAAGTTTCCAATGCACCAGGAATATTTAAGCCATTGTCTTGTTTCGATCGTTTAAATTGATAAAATTGTAAAAAATCATTAGGCTTTTTTTTTCGCATAAAAGCAAACAGTACAACAATTCGTCTCTGATAAGACTCTTCTAACTCTTCTGGAATAAGTAGAGATCAAACTGATCACTTAACAATAGAATGGAAACCTCTCATACAGTGTTGGTGGCATCAGGTGCGGTAGCTCAGGGTGTCATCCCTTTCTATCAACTTTCTTCAAATATGTTCCATCAAACACTTTTGCTAATTAGTTCTTTTTGTTAAACAAATAGTGTGAGCTAATTACCTAATAGTATTGAATTTACTCAAATTATAAAATGAGTGTGAATTATAAAATCCCAGTGTTTATGACATTTATTCAAATGTTAATGAAAATTTTACAATGATATTTAATTAAAATTAGAAACAGACTTAACATTAAATGAACATATTTTCTATACCTTAAGACAAAAATGGTATAACGTTGTGCCTTGACATATAAACTTAAGCATCCGTATAGACGTGTCTTGGCATGTTTGGGCATATATCTAGAGATTTTAATAAAATTTTCTTTTCCGATGTGTCTGCTTTCGCCAATATTTTTTTTTCATATTGTTTGTACCTCTCCCAACAATGTCGATTAATATATTAGAGAAGACGGGCTAGGAAATTTAAAAAAAAAATTATCTACTAATCCTGATCAAAATCTAGACTATAGCTCTAAAATATATACAGAATCTAGAGCTAGAATATATATAAAATCTCAATATATCTAGAATCTAGTACTAGACTAGATATAGACTAAATCTAGACCTAGAATCTAGACTAAATCATGACCTAGAATCTAGACAATGTCTAGATTTAATATCTAGACTAGGTCTAGAATCTAGACTAGGTCTAGATTTCAAATCTAGACTAGGTCTAGAATCTTGACTAGGTCTAGAATCTAGACTAGGTCTAGAAACTAGACTAGATCTAGAAACTAGAATAGTTCTAGACCTAGAATCTAGACTTGATCTAGACCTTGAATCTAGACTAGGTATAGACCTAGAATCTAGACTAGGTCTAGTATTCAAATCTAGACTAGGTCTAGAATGTAGACTAGTTCTAGACCTAGAATCTTGACTAGGTCTAGACCTAGAATCTCGACTATGTCTAGATCTCGAATCTAGACTAAATCTAGATCAAGATCTAGAATTAAATTTAGAATTAAGGCTATATCTAGAATCTAGACTAGAATGTAGACGACCTAGAATCTAGATATATAATTTAGATCTAGAATAGAATTCGTATGACTTTACATGTTTAATATTAAAGTTACTAGACCTAGAGTTAGGTCAATATTATGAACACGATTAGGCCTACTACTGGATAATAATGCACTATGGTGTACGCATCACATTCACTTCTTAATGTGATACTTATGTTTACATAATAAATAAATGTGCACCCCTATACTGCAAGAAGATAAAGTATTTCTTTAATAATTTATAGATGTAAATTTTATTCAAATTCTTTAATACGTTTAAATGTAAATCTAGGTCTACATCTGGCCTCTATTGAATCTAATATAGATTGTTGTAAAGTGTATCATGAATATATGTCAACACTGCGCGCAATAAAATTAATTCGTTTTTTTTTAACTTTCAACTAAAACGTATTAAAATTATTTTTGAAAACAACATTTGAACCAGTATTCTATTCCTTGAGTTAGTTAATAAATGGAAAATCTATTTTTTAATGATCCATTAATACTTTTCCATTGTGACCTTAGATGCAAATTTTTGTATAAATGCGCGAATCTATGAATGAAGCTTCATTTATTAATAAAGAAGTCTGTGACCTTTTAAAAATTAGATTTTTCACTTTCGGAAAAGAAAAAAGTAGCTGTTTCATCAGTACTTTGAATGATCTAAAATATTCCAAAGTCAGTTTTCATTTTCTCTTCTAGTTTCTGAGGTCTAAACGAAACGGACATACGAATAGACGGAGGCACGGACGGACGCAAAGACAGGCCTCACAAAACTATTAGCGTCTTTTCCCCTTTTGAAGACCGCTAAAAATTGAAGATAATTTGTTCAGGATTTTGAAATGAAAAAGTTATATACTGCAAACTATTATTTAAAATCACTTATTTCATGTTGAAACATCATATACACAGATACTTTTTATCGACAAAGAAATTTTAGGATTTTGTTTTAAAAAAAGAAATCGTAATTTTTACCAATCGTTTCCCAAATTTAATTCTTCCGAATTTTTAATGATAACGTTTCTAACTCAAAGCAACTGATAGAAATCGCTTTTGTAATATATGTAACTAATATTTTTACCCTAACACGTTGCAAAACCTCAATATCGAAAATTGGTTGTTCCGAATTTTATTTTAAAATATCTAACTATATATTTTAAAAAAATCCCACTTCTATCTTGGCGTAAGAATATGTTGTTAACAATTAAGCTTGCGTAAAGACATTCTTGACATTAAATGCTATATAAAAAGTTATGTTTAAATCATCTACCCTAAATGGCCAGGTCTTAACGGGGTACTTTATCTATTAATAGTTTACAAGTCATATTTTGTGATAATCATGCATTGAAATTTCTTTAAAAGGCTGTAAGTTTAAGATTTGTTAAGCTCCTTAATTTAACAGTTACCTATTTAGAGCTAGCGACTTATAAGTCTGTCACAAAAGTAAAAATATTTTTAACCCACTATTTACAAAGATATTCTTGGTGATAAAAATATTTAAATCTGCATTTTTCACGTTTATTAAATATAATGTAAACATAAAACTTTGTGAGAAAAATAAACTACTTTGTAATTTTTATTTATTCTTTTTGTTTACATAATAGGTCGTAATGTTGCACTTTTTCAAAAGTCTTATCAGTCTTCAACAATGAATTCTGAAGCATCACAGTTTGCGGTTGATGGCAAGCGTAAATACATGTACATATTCTGGTTGTAGTCGTACAGACCTAAATGATACAAGCCCATGGTGGACAGTGTTTTTCGATCAGCAATACATCATTTATAGATGTGATTTATACAA
>JAZGLO010001795.1:25000-38515 GCA_036873155.1 Biomphalaria sudanica | reverse complement strand
TTTCTCGTGCTTTTCCCAAACAATAGCACAGTGTATCTAACAATGAGGTTACAATAATATATAGGTCTAATTAATATCGTACTATCGTGATAGATATTATATTAATATATATATATCTATATGTTCTATGCTAGTGACTTTGAACAACTGAGGTAATGTCTAAGAAGAGTTATATATATTTGTGTTTCTTCCTATCAGGTTGTTAACATTGAAGTTGTATGTGAAAAGTTTCAACTAATTCTCACAGAGCTGGGCATGTCCCCCATCGCCTCCCCTAACCCCTGGCCCATCTCTGACTGTTACACTGTCCTCCTGGATGGGAAGATTGTGGGCTACATCAATGCCTGGAATGCTGAAACGTTTGCCTCCACTCTCAGAGTACTGAAGATTAAAGGACAGGTGAATAAAGAAAGCTTATTTTTATGTTTGACTTTTAACTCTTTCTCTCCTAACTGACGATACCAATGTTGATTCCACCAGAATGTGGTAAATCATTATGGAGAGAAAGAGTTAAGTAAAATTATGATGATTATTTACCATAAGCCTGCAAATCTTTCTCGAGTTTGACTTGTATTACCTTTTCCTGCATCATTGATGCAATCACTGCTTTCCATATTCTAAGGTCTGATCAATTGATACTATCCACCATTCCTATTTAAAAAAACAAACAAAACACTTTTAATATTTTCATTTATGCAAATATACATTTTTTAATGCATTTGATTATAGAGTTTAGATATGTAGAACTATTTTTGACATAAAGGTTTTTAAAAATGAAATTGCCTGAAAACATTTTATTCTTTTGATTTAGAGAGTATCTTCTAGCCCTGAGTAAGATATGGAACAGTAATTGCCTTCCAAAGTATTAGATGATAGAGAAAAGATAACTTTAACCTTACCTCTTGCAATTGTTGCTTAAACATTGATATAGTTATTAACTCAATATTCAAATGAGAGTGCCAGTCTACATGAGTCTGTGAAGGAAATAGACTTTATGTCTAATAATGTTTGTAATGGTTCATACTTTGACTTTTTTTAAATTGGAAGACTTTACTTTGTTAAGAGGACAGAGTAATTTGCCTTGTTTTCTGCTAGTACTTAACTCTTACTCTCCTAATTCACGATACCATCGTTGATTTAACTAATGTTCAATTTTGCATGCATTCCCCTGTACTTCTTTTTTTTTTACAAACTTTTTTTTAAATAATTTTTTTCTATTCTTTTTTGTTTTTTCATGTTTAGCTTCCATTTGCTCTTGAAATTTGTCTTGTGAAGAAAACTGAAGTAGCCAGTCAATATCCAGGCCTGTATCTCTTCACCACTGTTGCTAGGATGATTCGACCGGTACTGAACCTTGCAGCTAATGCCATTGAGATGATTGGTACATTCGAACAGGTTTACCTTGACATCGCTTTAAATCCAAAAGAGGCATTCCCTGGGGTAAGTAAATATCTGGCCTGTCAGAACAAAGATATAATGTCTATATACATTGAAATAACAGATTTGCAGATTCCTAAACTTACGTAATATTTTCTCAAACTTTGTTCATGCTTCCATACAAATTCATTCCCCAATACTCTCCAGAGTTCAGTTCCAAATCTTCCTATTTTACCAAAGTCTGATGTGGCTGTTTTTCAGTGATAAACTATATACATCTTAGAGCTTGATGCAAAGAAAACCACCTCATAAATCTTTAACTTTCCAGCTCATTGTCTGAGCACTTGATAGTTATCTTGTTCTACAGGTAACAAGTCATCAAGAGCTGAATGAACAAAGTATGTTGAGTGTCATGGGCTGTATGACTCCATTTTCTGATTTCAATCAAAGTCCCAGGAATATGTACCAGTGCCAGGTTTGTAATGCTCTGTAGTGAAGAGAGAAAGTACAAAAAAAATGTTCGGGGGTGAGAATGAGAATATATTTTTGAAAATATTTAATTTTATAATATTGCTACGATCTTAAAATATTTAATTTTATAATATTGCTACGATCTTAAAATATTTAATTTTATAATATTGCTACGATCTTAAAATATTTAATTTTATAATATTGCTACGATCAACACAACAACACATCTAACACAAGAACTTGTTAACAAGAGTTCCCAATGATAATGTGGTAGTTTAATAAGTAGTACACCAACAGCCAATACTACAAAATTGGCAACATGATACGCTGAGTACAAAAATGCTGCACTGTACATCACTGTACTGTCATATTAAACTCTTCTGTCTCATTATGGACCTGTACTGCTTCACTCGAGGACTCACTAAATGCGGACTGACTTCATAGTTTACTAACAGTACCAGTCTCTTCGCTGTGCTGAACTGAACTGCCTTAAACACTCTGTTTTCAATTACATAACCAATCATGAGTAATTCGGCAAGCACTTGTAATGTCCCTTCTCTGTTAACATGGTTGACTGCTAAGCAGTACCTTGTCCTCTGTCATTTGCCTGAGTAACATGTCAGTAGGTTGCACACACATTAACCCTATCGCTCAGTCACTAGAGTTACAAGACCAGTTCAGGCCATTATGAGTTCACTTTATTGTTCCTAGCAGTGCACATCGTATGAAACAAAGTATAAGATGAAGTTGTTAGCCGTTGCAATGAGAAATCTTTCTTTATTTGATCTCCTACTGTTCTGGAGTTCAAAATGGCAGGCTGTTAGACCATTTCAAAATGAAACTCTATTTTAAATTGTTAAAAAGGAAAAAAACAACCTGTATTTAATGTATCCTATTTTAAAGCTTAATGTATCTCTGTTTTAAAGCTTAATGTATCTCTGTTTTAATGTATACTGTTGAAACATTTTTCAGATGGGTAAACAGACGATGGGCACACCACTTCATGCTTACCAGCACAGAGCCGACAACAAACTCTACAGACTTCAGACTCCACAGAGCCCTCTTGTCCGTCCAGTTGCTTTTGAAGACTACAATTTAGACGAGTATCCCATTGGCACCAATACTATAGTAGCTGTCATCTCATACACGGTGGGTTGAAGTTACTTTGATACACTTCTGTTCTGTTGAGCTCAGACTTGCTTGGTAAAGGTTTCTTCTTCATCAACTGAAGCTCTTGCTGTCTGTGCTAAGGAAAAATAGCTGTTCCATGGATACCATACAGAGTGTTGGTTATCTGATCTTATCAAATACAGACTTTACTTCAAAAAAAAGATGATTATGTCCTACCAGTGTCCCTAGGTCAATCTAGTCATGCATGTTAATCAATGACTTAACCTCTGGCAAGTTTCCTGGCTGACTCAGGCGACCCATTCCATGCTCTAACAGCACTAGTTTATGCTGGGTTGCTGTGGTAATATTGTCTGTCGGAGGTGAATTAAAATGGAGCATTCAAAGAGGTTATAACAGATAATTTGTGAGGGTGAGCACTCTATCTACAGAGGGTGTGTGGCACTTATTCTGTTAGGTGATAATTTAAAGATATGTATCCTGCTCTTAGTTGAAAGATTGCAGATTGCTCTTTGCAGGGGAGGAAATTGATACACAACAATAATAAAGGTTTCTAGTATGAACTAATATTATTTCTTAACAGGGTTATGATATGGAAGATGCCATGATTCTTAATAAGTCTTCTTATGAAAGAGGTTTTGCCCATGGTAGTATTGTCAAGTCAGAGGTAAGTTTTGTTGCTTCTGGCACATTATTGTTCTTGCTTTTGTTTCTATTTGTATATAAACGTCTTCCAAATTTATAGCAGCTTTTGTAATCATTAAAAAGAATTAGGCAATGTTTAGTTAGGGATTTAGCCATTTAAGCTTTAATGTGTCTAAAAATAACCCAAAGTCACTAGCAAGATTCAAAGTTTAAAATTTTAAATGTTTAAACATTGTAAAAATGTATTTAAATATGTCTAACCCTTTAAGTATGTCTTAAGACATTATTGATAACTTTGAGCTGTGCTTCAGTGCTACCAATGATATATTCGACTTGATCATTAAATGTTACTTAATTTTAATCTGATTCTTTGAAAAGAAAAAAAGACTTTAATGAATACTTTCTAGTATATTTCAATAAAACCAATCGACTAAGACGATATTTTAAACTCTCCACACACACAAGGCTTATGTGTCTGTAACAATTGTCTCATTTTGTTTTGTTTAAACTTAACAAATTGGTGATTTAAATTAAAGGATGTGGATTTGCGTGGAATCAGTCGAGAACATGGTGCCAAGACATTTGTTTTTGGTGAGTTGGTTCAAATCAGATACTATTTTATTACTTTGTTTTTTTATTGCAGTTATTGTCAACTAGAAATAAATAAATAATGTTATAGGGACCAGGTTGTTAATAAAATTCTAAAGTCTTAAAGTAGCTCTCTCAAATATGACTTAGTACTTGTTAGTAGCTCTATCAAATATGACTTAGTAGCTCTATCAAATATTATTTAGTAGCTATATCAAATATGACTTAGTAACTCTATCAAATATGACTTAGTAACTCTATCAAATATGACTTAGTTGCTCTATCAAATGTGACTTAGTAGCTCTATCAAATATGATAGCTCATTCAAACTGATAAGTTCAATCAAATCAATCAAGTGAATTTTCACTCCTAGGGAAAGATTACTCTTTCACTTGATCTCTTTAATTTAAAAATTAAAATTGAATCTTGCAAATTAATTTTTGGTTGTTTAATTTAAAGTGTATGTCTTTCTAAATTTGATCTATTGCATCCAGCATGTGTACCAAGTGAGTCCACTGGCAGTCTTGATGTTGATGGGCTGCCACCAATTGGGACAAAACTGACCAATGGAGATCCTTACTACAGGTGAGAACTAAATATATACACAACTTTGTCTTAATATAAAAAAAATAATTTTTAATTGTAACAATATAGACGAATAATCACATTTTTAAAAATAATGTATTAGTTTTGTTACAGATTTGGTATAGAGTAATATATAGACATACATATTTAAATTGCTTTAATTTTATTATAATATACAATGTGATTTCAAGTCCAAATAAATATTGTTGACTCCTGTCTTAAGAAAACAAATTCTTATGTGGTTGTCATTACCTCAAGTTAGACGGTTCAGACAATCAGTCCTTTACCTACAATAACTGCATAGTGATTTTTCAAATCAGGCAGCTTTCCATTCAATGGTTTTCTATAAAAGTGTAATGGGGCCAGTAGATTGTGAAGGCCTCTTGATAAAATATGTCGCTTTTAAAGGCTTAATTAGCATTCTCTGCTTACATTCCACAAGGGCATGTTTTGCTAATTGCAGTTTTCATTTTACCAAATTCTAACTCTATGATAGTAGAGTTTTTCTCTCATCTTGTCAATCTGGCAGGCATTTTGCTTCATACAATAAGATTTTATTTTTCATCACTCTGGTCATAATATCCTAGAAGTTATGTGTGTGATATCTGTTAGGGTGGGATTTCAGATTAGCTAGGGTATGATATTGGGGTCCCGTACCCTAACCTGAACAGCGTAACGCAAGAACATAAAGGTAAAAGCATGTAAAATACACACATTGAGTAAAAATTATTCAACTGAACCTTTAGTCAATACAACAGTTGTTCAGCGTGAATGATATTAATGCTAACGTAAGTTAAAGGCCATTAATTAACAACAAGGTTGTACTTTTACCAATTTAATGAATGTATGAAATATGATGACATGAGTGATAAATAAAAGTCAATAGTATGTTCAAAGGAAACACAAAGTATACATATTAGGCAACGAAATATATCACACCTTCACTCGAGGCCATAATTAAATCACGTCGCATCCTACACTCAAGGCCTTAGATACCCGGGCCATATCAAACAACACTGTGAATCAAGCTTGACTCCAACAGAGTCCCAAGCCTGCGTCCCTATTACAGAAAATACATATTCCTTGAGATCGCCGTCCACACGATCGTAGGAACAACCAATTTCGAGCTACACCACGAAGACTAATACAGTAAATAAATAACTTACCCAATACTGGGGAAGAAAACCCATAAGAGAAACTCACAGGAGATCTAGCCTCATCACACAACAGAAGCAAAACAAGTAAGCAAAAATGACATCAACAAAAGCGCGTTCCTAGAAACCAAAACCTAGAAGTTAAGTGTGTGATATCCAACCTAATTCTCCTTCATAAGCCTAAATAGATTTTGTTTGGATTCTAACAGTTATAAGAATATACAAACTGGTGAATACAAAGTTATGACCTACAAAGGTTTGGAAGATGCCACTGTCACGCAGATTAAAATACTTGGAGATGATCTCGGCACAGAGGAAATGAACCATGTTTGCTTTGTCCTCAGGATAGCGGTTAGACATTTTTTTACTAGACATTACTGTTAAATAGATAAATATATTAGGACTGATTTGTGGACCTAGAATTAGGTATTGAATCAATTAAAACAATTAAAGTATTGATTAGAAAGAATTACTTATAGTTGCTATTTATCTTGACATGTAAAGAGAAACCCAACCATTGGTGATAAATTTTCCAGTCGACATGGTCAAAAAGGTATTTGCAGGTAAATGAGAAATCATATTTTTCTGAAATATTTTACCAAATAGCAGTTTTAGATTTATAGATTAAGAAAGCAAAATACTAGATGAATAGGAGACAGGTGTTTTATGATATTCTTCCAGTTATATAATTTATTAATTAAGACCTGTCACTGCATTCTGTTTTTCTAATTAGATATTTCTGGTTTAGAATGGATCTAACAGTAAATTGTTTTGTACTAGCTTAAGATGAATGTTTATTTATCTTTAAAAGCGGCTAAAACGTAAATGAAAATGCTTATCTCAACAGTATGTTGTGGCCTGCTGTCGATATGCCCTTCACAGAATCAGGTATGGTGCCTGACATCATCTTCAATCCTCACGGTTTCCCATCTCGTATGACAATCGGTAAGACCTTAGATACAAAATTTAAGAAATGTTGATTTTGTAAACTAATTATTTATCTTTTTGTCATGTTAACGATAAATTGTTTTGTAGCAGTCCTTCTGCCTTTTATGAAAACTAAACGCTCTGCTGAAAAGTCAGTTTCATTATTGTCTTAATCTTCCATGAAATATAAGTGCAAAGGTTGTTTTTGGTCAGCTTACAGAGTACTTTTTTGATTAAAAAAAAATATTGCTGATTCCATGCACCTACATATTAACCATTTTTTTAAACAGTTTTACTCACTGTTTTATCTTGTACATATTTTTGGTTTCAATAAATTAAATTCCACTATCATTTTCCTTGTGTTTAGAATATGTTCAGATGTGTCTTGATAACCTATGGTCTTCCTAAAGCATTTTTTTTGTTTTGAAATTCATTATGTGCATTGTATTTCCAACAGATGTTTAAACCATTTTAAAACAAGCAGCTTAGGTTATTTATTTGCAGTCTGGGTTCAAGATTAACTGCAATTCCAATGAGATTATAGAACACTGGAGTTCCTCATAATACCTTTATAAATTTGTTTATGATTATAAATGGTGTCATATTGGCTCATGCAGTATAAGTGTTGAGTTATCGTGTAAAGTTATTGTGAGTAAAACTGGCCCGCAAGGGCCGCCTAGAAGTTTGTGTTACTGTTAGTTCTTTTTGTTATATTGTTTCGCTCCATTTCACCTTAAGGAATGATGATTGAAAGTATGGCTGGCAAGGCTGGAGCTCTTCATGGAATGTATCTTGATGCCACGCCATTCACTTTCTCTGAAGAACAGCCTGCCATTGATTACTTTGGTCAGATGCTTACATCAGGTAAATGATCAACTTTACAATAGGAATGTAATTAAAGCTGATAGCTGCTTAAAATAATAATAATAATAATTTGATTATTTAAATAATGCAAAAATTAAGAGTACGATCTGTTTCAAATCTCTATTAAAATTTAACCAAGAGTTTTTAGAAAGAAAAAAAAAGGATTACAGTCTTTGTAAACCTGCATCTGAAAATACTTTGATGAATGAAAGGCTGTTATGGAAACCTAGCATTGATCAATAAATTCAAAAATGCAAGAAAGTTTCCAGGATGCACTTGTGTAATAAGAGTAATGCATCCTCTTTTAGTGTTTCTCCAGAAGTCCATAAGACTGATACACACACCCACACGAGTTTTAAAAGATTTAGACTTATCACATAGCAATATTCTTTTTCTACTATAGTAACATCATGAAATTAAAACTTAGAAAACACATCAGCAGAGAAGATTAAAGTCATGCATAAACAATAAAAAAACATTTTAGAATGTTTTTATGCTTTAGCAAATTCTTTTGAAAAAGTCATTTAAAATTAAATGAGGCTGCTTGAATTATCTAGAGAAAGTGATGACTTGCTACAATTTTAATCTCTAATTAACATAAAATACTAGATTAACACATGATTATTATGAAAGAACATCAGTGTATGTTGACCTTATTTTATATTGTATTAACTTTATTTTGATTAGCAGCTGTAGAAGAAGTGTTTTAATGACTTAAATCATTTGGTCACTATAAAAACCTCTTATTACTGGCTGCACTTGCACATTGTCAGCTAAATGTGTACATTTATCTATATTAACTTTGTTTGCCTCCTCAGGAGGTTACAACTATTATGGCACGGAGAGAATGTACAGTGGCATTTTGGGACGAGAAATGGAAGCAGATATTTATTTTGGAGTTGTCTACTACCAGCGTCTCAGACACATGGTCTCCGATAAATTTCAGGTATATTGATACAAGTAAAGATAGTATGTAATGCGCATTGCTTAAATCAGTGTTTCTAAACTTTTACCTGTGGCGCCCAACTAAATGGAAACAATTTTAAATTTTCATGCATATTTAATCAACTTATTTCTGTACTCAACATTGACCAGGAAAAAATTTAAAAGGAATGATACATTCCATCAACAAATGAAAGAAAAATTTGTCCACTAATTTCTTCAACCTTTTGAACAGAACAAAAATTGTTTAAAGACATATAGTACAGTTAATTATTATAAATGTAAGGCTTATACAAAAAATTAGATTCTCCACATGCTTCATGGAGATACACCAATAGAAACCTAAGAATCTCATTAATACAACGGTTTTTGTTTAAATTCTGGCTGGGGAAACTTGCATAAGAGCTCTCTATCTTTTTTGCTTCGCTACATTCAAGAATAATATTATGACCTATCTGTTCAAAACTTTATTAGATACGCTTGTAGTTTTAACTCTTGTGTTTATGTTTCTTATGTTATCATAGTGCCTTGAGACTACATTATTTTGTTAACAATGCTGTATACATTAAATAATTATTATTAATTATTTCTTACCTTCAGCATTAAGGGAAAAAAAACAACGTCTGCCAGACTTGAAGTTACAAGGGTATAATGGGGTGGCGGGGGGGGGGGGGAATCTTTTCTTTCTTGTTCCATTTTAAATGTTATAAATACCTAATAAAGTGTGGATGTTTGTCATGCTAGGTGAGAACCACTGGTCCAGTGGATCAAGTGACACAGCAACCAGTTAAAGGCAGGAAAAGAGCTGGTGGTATACGTTTTGGTGAAATGGAGAGAGATGCCCTCATCACCCACGGCACTAGTTTCCTTTTGAATGATAGACTACTGAACTGTTCAGATAAATCAAAGGTTTGTTTCCTAGCATTTGTTCTAGTATGTTGTTCATTGAATAAAGTACATTCTGGGTTTTTAAAGGAACATAAAAAAAGTAATTATTTGCAATTCTGGGAAAATGCAATATGGGATACATTTTGAAATAGTGAAATTGAAAACTATTTACACAATTTTTATTGTTTTCTTTATGAACAATATTGAAAGTTAACTGATATAAATTTATATTGTTTTAAAAATATTTTTTTCAAAATGCATTTTTTTTATATTTCAGTCCTACTTCTGCATGAATTGCCACACCTTATTATCTCCCTTGTTGGTACAACAAGCAGAGTTTGATCCCAGCCAAAACAAAAACACTACCTTCCGCCATCAAATTGTTTGTCAGCACTGCCAGCGCCGTGACTCTGTACACTTAATCACCGTCCCATATGTCTTTCGGTATTTGTTAGTTGAATTGGCCAGTATAGGAGTGAAAGTTAATCTAGAAGTGAAACAGAATTTGTAACTCCATTGACTAATTAAGCTCTTTTGGCAAATACTTGCACTTCATTTTAGGGCTGCAGTTTTAACAATGTTCACCTGCTATGAAATCATTGGGGGGGCTTTTCTTGAATACTATTTTATTGTTGATGAAAATTATTTTATTGCAGTAATGTATGTCTTGTTATACTTATTAATTGATAATGATCTGTAAACTTAATATGAATATTAATTTGATCTGTCAAAGCTTTGTTAGTTGATGAATATCTGATACGAAAAATGTCACTTTCTTTTGTATGACTGTTGGAAGCAATGTTCAGTGTTTGAATATGTTGATAACTATTGATAATAAAATAGTAAAACAAATAAAGTTAACTAGTTGACAACACTGTAAACTGTTTTATTTCATTTTCTTTTGCTCCCTATAGTATTTACAAAGAAGTTACTGATTACAAAGACTATTGATGACAAAAAAAAAGGATGCCAGTATATTTAACACATCGATAAAGAGAATTTTTCAGTAATGTCAGATGTCTTTTAAAATTAGCACGATACTTTTTTTTTCATACTGATAGTATAATATGTACATCTAGGTTATTGGGTTATTATATTTACACTCTAAAATGTAATGTAACAAAAAATAATACTGATGAATAGTTTGACTGGGTGGTGTATAAGTACACTATTAGTCCTAGTCACATGTTACAACAGGATGAAAGCTGTGATTGGTTTGTTAAAATAGGCCTGCACCAGTGTTACTGTCCACGTCGTAAAAAGTCTGCCGAGAGCTGAGTGATGTTATTTGCGGGACATCAAAAGCTGAGATGCGCCTGTGGATGGGCTGAAGCCTGTTTCTCATGAATTTTTCTGCTTCCAGTGCTTCGTGATAATATCCATAGTACTCGCCCCTTGGAGCTCTTGCTGGTGCTGTCCAAGAGTCTGCTTTTGGCCAACGGTAGAGAAAGATGTCTCTGGGGGGCATGCCATTTATATGTCGAGTGTATCCATCTAATCTTAATGCTGGCACACCAGATGGCTGAGTCCCGATTGGATGTCCAAAGCCACCTATAGTAAAATATACATATAATTTATTATATGATGAAACATAAATATAAGCCTATGAAAAGATACTTGTAATATGACACAGGTTTATTATATTATCTCTCAGTTAAGTCAGAGAGGAATGGAGAAAGATGGTGGATAGATCATGTATGGTGCCCCAATGTTCAACATGCTAAGGGGTAGGAGAAGGTGAACTAGGTAAAATTGAATTAACAGTGGTTCTCCTTTTTTCACTTACATTTCATGCATTCACTTAACCAATTATTGATATGACTAAAAGTACTGAAATTTCAACATGTTGATAAAACTAGTAAGCATTTACATTTTTTTGTAAGCGCATCGTTTATGATATGGATCGCTGCCTATTTGTGTGGTATGTGCTCATGATGATCTTGATTTTGAATCTTGCTTGATGTCATCCCTTATCGTCCTTTGGAAGGTTTGGGTAAGAATATAATTATTTCAAATCTGAAGGAATATACGAAACACGTAAAACAACCATAACAAAATGGTGTGCTGTGGTCCAAATCGTTTTTTTCTTTTGTGGATGTGCCAAGCAAGTGGTGACACACATCCAGGGCCGGATTTAAGTATGTGGAGGTCTGTGGCAGAATTTTTGTTCAGACACAGACACTTTTTTGAAAGCTTAATAAAAATCCACTTAATAAAATACTACTATCTAAAAGCATGTCATATTATAAAAGAAAGAGAGTACTTGTAAATGAAATTAAATTTTCCTTCGTTTAAACATATAAGATTATTTTATATGTATATTTTAGTAACAAAAAATGTAAACTTTTAGGTTTTACAAAATGTGGATATATGGATATTTTCCCGATTTTGTGTTCCTTTCTTGTGTAGGCCCCTGGGCAGTGGACGCCTGATCTCCCTGAAATCCAGGCCTGCACACATCACACATAGCTAATAAATTTAGGCATTAAACATATTTAATAATAACAACATAAGGTTTGAACCTTCTGGGGTGTATCTTTGTCTATGAAACATTGTCCAGTCTTCTTCAACTTCTTTGCTAGTTTCATCTCTGCGAGTTAGTCTGGGGTTGTAGCGCACAGCTCTCAGCTCCTGCCAGTTTGGATAAACTGGTACATGATGGGGTGGACTGGTCCATACAATGTGTTTATCTCTACCATTTAGAAACACATCCTCTCTTGGCAAATTGAGTGGCGCTTCATTTTTAGTTGAAAACATTGTGTTCGCTTACAGTGTTAATTCTGCTAAAACAAAATGTCACATCTAAATGAATATATTATAAAAACATGTAATAATTTTCTTTTCTTAATTTAATTATAAGAAAAGTGAATTAGTACCAACACTACCAGCAGCATAACTGACTTTTTGTTTTATTATGGATTGATCTAATTAGTTAGTATTCTATATGTACAACAGCTACTATAGCCTATATTAAATTAGATAATGGATATTTTTCTCCTTCTAAACAAATCTATACACAATAAAGATTGAGATCTACATTATTATTTAAAAATCATTCTTTTGTGAAGCAATGTATCTATATAATATTTCTACATTTATCTAATGACAATCTAAATCTAAAATAAAATTTTAGTCTAAATGTCTGTTTGGTTTGACTAAACTAATTTTCCTAAACAACAATATTTCTAGATCTAGAAAAGATAGATTCTAGATTTACTGGTAGGTCTATTAGAACTAGAATCACTAGATCCTCTAGATTTCTATAGAAGGCTATTCTAGGTCTACAGATGTACCCTATTTCAAATCTAAAATATTTATTATTTAATTTACCCCTTTTAAAAATTTCTTAATATTTATTTTATAATGTATAATGACTGAATCTTTTAGTTTTAGACATGACATTTATGCATTTTCACGAATTTATTTGAGTGTAGACATTTAATTTTTCAATAAGTGTATAACTTTTCTGTTTTTTACAAAGTTATATAATAGTTAATACAGAATCTAGATCTACCTAAATTGAAATATTGAGATGTTTATTTACCTTTCGTTGCAAATTGCCTAGCAACATGATCCTTTATGTTTTTTGAGTAGGCTCCCATTCGCACTGACCTACCGGAATTTTTTTTTTTTTTTCGTTTGCATTTTTTGAGTGGAAATATGAAATGGGGACATGGTTAAGAAGTTAAAGAAATGAGAAAATTTGGAATTCGCATTTTAAAAAATAGTTGTAAATTAAAATAAGTATAAAGTAGGTCACCATAATAATAATAAGGCCTTTCTTCGAGTCCGGAGTACAGTATTTCAAATGATGAATCCTATCTGTGGCCTTAGACATTTGGTGGCCCTAGGTGACGTGAATTTGGTAACCCCAAATAAAATAGAAAATAAAATATAAACAGCAAAAAAATAAATCGCAATTTATTTAAAACCTAGAGTCCTCCAA
>JAZGLO010001795.1:0-20000 GCA_036873155.1 Biomphalaria sudanica | reverse complement strand
AATATCCCGTTTTTAAAAGTTTGAAAAGTTGATTCTAAAATAGTTGTAGGCTATGTAATTGATATAGCCTCTATTTTATATTCATATTTTGGACTAAAAATATGTTTGAATAACATAATTAACATTTGTATGTTTTTAGGAACTAAGCAGGTCGATGAAGGATCTGAGGTTTCAGATCTCCTCGTCGTTTCATAGTTTTATTTCAAAGACAACGACATTGAACTTTTTTTTAAAAGATAAGGCGAATGAGAAAATAATTTTAAAAAATTATAATAATTTGTAGCTTTTATATAGCGCTACTTTCATGCCTATAGCATAATCACAGAGCTATGGTCCAATCTCATTTGTGGACCAGTGGGGGGGGGGGGAATGGGGGGAATTGGGAGAAGGTTTTCCGTGCTGCCTTTAGGCCAAGCCAAGTTCAAGCGTACTTAGCCTCTCGACCACGCATTTCTTAATTTGTTGCTTGTTAATTGTGGCCACTGCTGCTATTGTCAGGCAGCAAGTCTGACGGAGATGTGGATTCTGCTGGACACTCGTAACGAAGAGCTGACCTCCATGATTGGCGAAGCGATCGCCAAAGAGAAAAGTCGCCGCAACATCCTCAAGACGGAGCAGATGCTGGAGCGTTTCCCGACTCAGTCGCCGCTGCCGAAGCTGACGGTCATTGGCGTGGTGCGGCAAAATGACCTGAGCGGCCATGCAGTCAAAGTCAAACACGTGGTAGGTTGCCAGGAAACTTGCATTAGCTCCACTCTGTCTGTCTGTCTGTCTGGTACACATTTTGAACATGCTATTTCTCCCACTTCCTATTCTCGGTCCAAGTTGAAACTTTACACAATTTTTTTATTCTTCCGAAAAAAATTAAGCAATCAAAAAAAAAAGTTAATTAACTAGTTGAAATGAATTAATTATGATTGTTATCGAAAAAGGGAAATAATATTAAAGTATTGTGATATATGACTGTAAATGTGAGGTTCTTGCTCTTATATAAGCTTCTATCTAAAACTTGCCTAGACATCGCCAGCGAACGAAGGCTTGACGATAACAGTAGAAGATTCCCACAATGATATAGACTCGCAAAGTCAACAAACCTTTGGTTTCTTGACTCATAAGATCGTGACATCTAAAGACATGCAGAATACAGCCATCAACAGCTTCATCCTGAAGCTAGAGCTGAACTTGATAAAGCCTTTGGAGCAGGATCGAACACACGGTGGGTACAAAGTGTATGTATACAATTAGCATATAGCTTGTTAATTAGGTGACTCTCATTGACAGGTGTGACAAGTTAAGGGTGTAGGTATAATTGTATGGCATCTTCGATTGCAGGGATTCTTTGTGATTCCACATAACACGATAATAATTCCGAAATAAAGCGCTTAAGAAACATCTACAATTAAAATACAAACGACTTGAACCTACAACTGTATCTCTTAATAATGCAGAAATTTTTCCCTTATTCGATATCAATCATATATTTAGGTTGTTCCTATCCTAAACCTTCCACATGCGGGTAGGCCGCGGGCAGGGTTTGAAACCATGACCATCGAGGCGACAGTAAATAGCGCATACCACACGACCTGGCAGCCTTCCGGCTTAGTGCAGAGTGTGATAAATTTCGTTTATTTTTTAGAGGAAGACGTTTGACTTGTTAAAAAGTAGGACAGATTAGAGACGTTTTCTTTAATCAGTGTGGCCATATTACTAAAGATAAATAACAACAAAAAGGCCATTGTAACATGTCTTTATTGTAACATTAAAATAAAACTCACAAAACAGGGGATCGTAACTCTAAAGCCATTTAGTTTATAACAATTGTTAGTACTGAAGTAATACAATCAGAAGATGCTAAATGATATTTTTTTGCTATATAACGGCTTTAGTAGTCCTACTTATGTTTAACATTGTAACAAGGCGCTACATCATGTCTTTGGGTAAAATTCACAAAACTAGATTACATGAAACCTGACCCCACTTGGGGGTGGCTGAGTGGTTAAGCGTTTGGCTTACTAACTTTGGGCCCTGGGTTCGAATCTTAGTGAAGACTGAAATTTTAAATTTAGGGATTTTTATAGCGCCCCTAAGTCCATTCAACTTTAATGGATGCCTGATTTTAGATGGAGAAAGTAAAGGCGGTTGGTCGTAGTGCAGGCCACATGACACCCTGTTCGTTAACCCTTGGCCAAAGAAACAGATGAGCTACACATCGTCTGTCCTCATAAAACTTTACTAGACGTCAATTACCTCAACTAACTTTACTAGACGTCAATTACCTCAACTAACTTTACTAGACGTCAATTACCTCAACTAACTTTACTAGACGTCAATGACCCCAACTAGCTTTACTAGACGTCAATTACCCCAACTAACTTTACTAGACGTCAATTACCCCAACTAACTTTACTAGACGTCAATTACCCCAACTCACTTTACTATACGTCAATTACCCCAACTCACTTTACTAGACGTCAATTACCCCAACTAACTTTACTAGACGTCAATTACCCCATCTAACTTTACTAGACGTAAATTACCCCAACTCACTTTACTAGACGTCAATTAACCCAACTCACTTTACTAGACGTCAATTACCCCAACTAACTTTACTAGACGTCAATTACCTCAACTAACTTTACTAGACGTCAATTACCTCAACTAACTTTACTAGACGTCAATTACCTCAACTAACTTTACTAGACGTCAATGACCCCAACTAGCTTTACTAGACGTCAATTACCCCAACTAACTTTACTAGACGTCAATTACCCCAACTAACTTTACTAGACGTCAATTACCCCAACTCACTTTACTATACGTCAATTACCCCAACTCACTTTACTAGACGTCAATTACCCCAACTAACTTTACTAGACGTCAATTACCCCATCTAACTTTACTAGACGTAAATTACCCCAACTCACTTTACTAGACGTCAATTAACCCAACTCACTTTACTAGACGTCAATTACCCCAACTAACTTTACTAGACGTCAATTACCCCAACTAACTTTACTAGACGTCAATTACCCCATCTAACTTTACTAGACGTTAATTACCCCAACTAACTTTACTAGACGTCAATTACCCCAACTAACTTTACTAGACTTCAATTACCCCAACTAACTTTACTAGACGTCAATGACCCCAACTAGCTTTACTAGACGTCAATTACCCCAACTAACTTTACTAGACGTCAATGACCCCAACTAACTTTATTAGACGTCAATTACCCCAACTAACTTTACTAGACGTCAATTACCCCAACTAACTTTACTAGACTTCAATTACCCCCAACTAACTTTACTAGACTTCAATTACCCCAACTAACATTACTAGACGTCAATAACCCCAAATCACTTTACTAGACGTCAATGACCGCAACTAACTTTACTAGACGTCAATTACCCCAACTAACTTTACTAGACGTCAAATACCCCCAACTAACTTTACTAGACGTCAATGACCGCAACTAACTTTACTAGACGTCAATTACCCCAACTAACTTTACTAGACGTCAAATACCCCCAACTAACATTACTAGACGTCAATAACCCCAAATCACTTTACTAGACGTCAATGACCGCAACTAACTTTACTAGACGTCAATTACCCCAACTAACTTTACTAGACGTCAATAACCCCAAATCACTTTACTAGACGTCAATGACCGCAACTAACTTTACTAGACGTCAATTACCCCAACTAACTTTACTAGACGTCAAATACCCCCAACTAACTTTACTAGACGTCAATGACCCCAACAAGCTTTACTAGACGTCAATTACCCCAACTCACTTTACTAGACGTCAAATACCCCCAACTAACTTTACTAGACGTCAATGACCCCAACTAGCTTTACTAGACGTCAATTACCCCAACTAACTTTACTAGACGTCAATTACCCCAACTAACTTTACTAGACGTCAATTACCCCAACTCACTTTACTATACGTCAATTACCCCAACTCACTTTACTAGACGTCAATTACCCCAACTAACTTTACTAGACGTCAATTACCCCATCTAACTTTACTAGACGTAAATTACCCCAACTCACTTTACTAGACGTCAATTAACCCAACTCACTTTACTAGACGTCAATTACCCCAACTAACTTTACTAGACGTCAATTACCCCAACTAACTTTACTAGACGTCAATTACCCCATCTAACTTTACTAGACGTTAATTACCCCAACTAACTTTACTAGACGTCAATTACCCCAACTAACTTTACTAGACTTCAATTACCCCAACTAACTTTACTAGACGTCAATGACCCCAACTAGCTTTACTAGACGTCAATTACCCCAACTAACTTTACTAGACGTCAATGACCCCAACTAACTTTATTAGACGTCAATTACCCCAACTAACTTTACTAGACGTCAATTACCCCAACTAACTTTACTAGACTTCAATTACCCCCAACTAACTTTACTAGACTTCAATTACCCCAACTAACATTACTAGACGTCAATTACCCCAACTAACTTTACTCGACGTCAATGACGGTGAATTACCCCAACTCAGTTTACTAGACGTCAATTACCTCAAATCAATTTACTAGACGTCAATGACGGTGAATTACCCCAACTCACTTTACTAGTCGTCAATTACCCCAACTAACTTTACTAGACGTCAATTACCCCAACTAACTTTACTAGACGTTAATTACCCCATCTAACTTTACTAGACGTTAATTACCCTAACTAACTTTACTACACGTCAATGACCCCAACTAACTTTACAAGACGTCAATTACCCCAACTCATTTTACTAGACGTCAATTACCCCAACTAACTTTACTAGACGTCAATTATCACATCTAACTTTACTAGACGTCAATTACCCCAACTAACTTTACTAGACTTCAATTACCCCAACTAACTTTACTAGACGTCAATTACCCCAACTAACTTTACTCGACGTCAATGACGGTCAATTACCCCAACTAACTTTACTAGACGTCAATGACCCCAACTAGCTTTACTAGACGTCAATTACCCCAACTAACTTTACTAGACGTCAATGACCCCAACTCACTTTACTAGACGTCAATGACCCCAACTAACTTTACAAGACGTCAATTACCCCAACTCATTTTACTAGACGTCAATTACCCCAACTAACTTTACTAGACGTCAATTATCACATCTAACTTTACTAGACGTCAATTACCCCAACTAACTTTACTAGACTTCAATTACCCCAACTAACTTTACTAGACGTCAATTACCCCAACTAATTTTACTCGACGTCAATGACGGTGAATTACCCCAACTCACTTTACTAGACGTAAATTACCTCAAATCACTTTACTAGACGTCAATGACGGTGAATTACCCCAACTCACTTTACTAGACGTCAATGACCCCAACTCACTTTACTAGACGTCAATTACTCCAACTCACTTTACTAGACGTCAATTACCCCAACTAACTTTACAAGACGTCAATGACGGTGAATTACCCCAACTAACTTTACTAGACGTCAATTACCTCAAATCACTTTACTAGACGTCAATGACGGTGAATTACCCCAACTCACTTTACTAGACGTCAATTACCCCAACTAACTTTACTAGACGTCAATGACCCCAACTAACTTTACCAGACGTCAGTTACCCACAACTAACTTTACTAGGCGTCAATTACCCCAACTAACTTTACTAGACGTGAATTACCCCAACTAACTTTACTAGACGTCAATTGCCCCAACTGACTTTACTAGACGTCAATTACCCCAACTCACTTTACTAGACGTCAATGACGGTGAATGACCCCAACTCACTTTACTAGACATCAATGACCCCAACTAACTTTACTAGACGTCAATTACCCCAACTAACTTTACAAGACGTCAATTACCCCAACTAACTTTACAAGACGTCAATTACCCCAACTAACTTTACAAGACGTCAATTACCCCAACTAACTTTACTAGACGTCAAATACCCCAACCAACTTTACTAGGCGTCAATGACGGTGAATTACCCCAACTAACTTTACTAGACGTCAATGACCCCAACTCACTTTACTAGACGTCAATTACCCCAACTCACTTTACTAGACGTCAATTACCCCAACTAACTTTAATAGACGTTAATTACCCCAACTAACTTTACAAGACGTCAATTACCCCAACTAACTTCACTAGACGTCAATTACCCTAACTAACTCTACAAGACGTCAATTACCCCAACTAACTTTACTAGACGTCAATTACCCCAACTAACTTTACAAGACGTCAATTACCCCAACTAACTTTACAAGACGTCAATCACCCCAACTAACTTTACAAGACGTCAAATACCCCAACTAACTTTACAAGACGTCAATTACCCCAACTAACTTTACTAGACGTCAAATACCCCAACTAACTTTAATAGGCGTCAATGACGGTGAATTACCCCAACTAACTTTAGTAGACGTCAATGACCCCAACTCACTTTACTAGACGTCAATTACTCCAACTCACTTTACTAGACGTCAATTACCCCCAACTCACTTTACTAGACGTCAATTGCTCCAACTCACTTTACTAACAGTTGAAGCCGAGAAGAAGACAGACGGGCCCTCCACTCCTTTGATTGGCTTGCTAAAAGATGGCGGACTGGAAGACATTGACCACGTGCTGGCGCTACTCCGGAAGAACGTTCCTGTGATTGTGATCTGTGGCCAGGGGAAAGCTGCAGGACTGTTCGCGTTTGCCTACAGGGCAGCTCAACAAAGGTAATATCCACTTACCCTTAAACTATATCTGTACACAAAATTCTAGTAGGCTCTCTTCACAGAAACCCATTATGATATCCAACCACTTATACCAGCAGAAGGGGAGAGAGAGAGAGAGAGAGAGAACGACCATTGCCATCCTGCATATTCCGATCTGCCATCAGAACCTACGGCTTCTAGACTTGCCTGTTAAGGTTTTGGTTTGGTGCTGTATCTGTCATTTAATGCCATACATTTTAAATTCCAGAACAACGATGTGTTAACTATTTGTTTCGTAGCTTGTGTCCACTCATTCTGTCTGTCTGGTCAACATTGTTCGCACGTTATACCTCCCACTTCCCAGTCTCTGTTCAAGTTGAGACTTTACGCCACATGCACCGTCTAAAAACAACAACTTACCAAATCAATTCATCGATAAGTCATAATTCATCACATTCGTTTATATAGGCAATGTACTTAACTCTTTCTCTCCTAACTGACGATACCAGCGTTGATTCCAACAGAAAACTTGCTTTTGAAAAATGCAGCACGGAACTAGTTGATGACAAAATTGGTGCAAAAATTAGGGGTAAAATTTCACTTAATACAGCGAAATTTTAAAAATAAATAAATTTATATTTAACTTCTTTTCGGTATAATATGAATTCCATTGTAATATTCTTACTGACGCAAGTGTATTATATATATATATATCATATATATATCAACTTTATTAAGCTTTTATTACATAGCTTCTGTCACGGATGAATGTGTGTATGTATGTATAATCTATTTTTACACTCTGCGCGAATGACCGGAAGTGTGTTTTGTTGTCAGAGAGTGGTTAGACAGAGTCCAGCTTGTGTGTGATACGCAGTAAAAGATTATTAAAGGGTCTGTGTTTTATCTAGTGGTTGAATTGTGTTATTTCGTTAACTAGAGCTGAACCAGGGACACCTAGACGTAGCGAGACCTAAGGCAGTTTCTACAGAGTTATAAGTAGATAGAGTTATATAATAGGAAAGCTGTGACAGCTTCTATCGACTCACTCTATGTGTCTGTCTGGCCAAAAGTTTGCAAACGTTATGTCTCCCACCCTCAATTTCGGATCAAGCTGAAAGCTTGCACAATTATTTCTTTTACCTGACAACACAAGAATCAATAGAAAAAACAACAACTATTGTTAATAAATTACTTTGTTTGGTATCTCAAACAAGGGAAAGAAATAGTACTCGACTAAAGCATTGGTAAAAGCTGAATTAGTCGCCTTTACATTAGGCTGCCGTCTTAGGCTTAGTGAATACAAACAAAATAGAAACAATATATAACTATTCAATTTTCCATGTTGATAGATTAGCACTAGCAGATGGTTTACAGTGTTGTCTTGAGAAGCCTGAGAAGGCTTTAGCCCACAAGATCGAATTCAGTTCGCTCCCCCTTTTTAAAAAACAACAACATTTATTAAGTGAACACCCAGAGACTCTTGGAAATGTGTTGTTTCTAGATGTGTTAGGTATATTACATATTACTGTACCAGTGTTGTATCTGAACTCACTAAGTCCAACTTTTTGTTTTTATTCCAAGCTATGGCACGGACAACTACGAAACATACGTGAAAACTGAGCTCCTGAATAGACTCTCGGAATATTTCCCCAAACAGTTTCGTGACAACAGCCTCAGCAGGAATCAGTACCGAGACAAGATTCTCCAATGTATTGCCTATGCCACACAGGTAAGCAATACATTGGTATGTCACACAGGTAATCAATGCATTGCTATGTCACACAGGTAAGCAATGTTTTGCTATGCCACACAGGTAAGCGATGTTTTGCTATGCCACACAAGCAATGCATTGCTATGTCACACAGGTAAGCAACGTATTGCTTATGCCACACAGGTAAGCGATGTTTTGCTATGCCACACAGGTAAGCAATGCATTGCTATGTCACACAGGTAAGCAATGTTTTGCTATGCGAAACAGGTAAGCAATTTATTACCTCTGCCATACAGGTAAGCAATGTGTAGATATAATCCACACCGATACACAGGTAAGCAATGTGTTGATATGATCCAATCACCCACACCGATACACAGGTAAGCAATGTATTGCTTATGCTACTCAAGTACAGTGGTAAGCAATATATTGCCTATGACACATAGTTAATAAATGTGTTGGCCTATGCTACACCGGTACACAGGTAAGCACTATATTGCCTTTGCTACACATTATTAAGAGACAAAGCATTCTTTCAGACGCTTCGGATGTTCCGTCAGAGTTGAGGATTATTACATCCTAGCCAAAACTTCTCGAAGGTCAGTGGTGGATGGGCAGGGTTCCAAACCCGGGAGCATTAAACATGTAAAATATTATAGTTCGATCTGTTAACCTGAGAGCCTAGTGACTAGTCTTGTCTAACTTCTAGTGACTAGGTTCTGTATACTGCTAGTGACTAGGTTCTATTAACTTCTAGTGACTAGGTTCTATTAACTTCTAGCGATACGCTCTATTAACTTTTGAAGTGGCTTGCTCTGTAAACTTCTAGGGTGACTACGCTCTTCTAAGTTTGGTGGAAAGAAATACGACCTATGAACTCAAGGACCTAAGTAAAGTTATCCTCAACGCTGTAATCACATGTAAGTTGACCGTCTCTGTTACTAACAGAGCCTCAATACTTTCAAATGCATCATTGATAGATCCTCACATGTTTAAATTTTGTTCCATTGTTTTATTTTAAAAAACCTTTTTTTTTTTACAAAGCTTATATCAATTCACTCTGTCTGTATGTTTCGGATCGAACTAATTTTGCACTTTTACATGACAAGACAAGAATCAATAAAAAAAAAAAAACGACAACAATTAGTCAATTAACTATTGTTCATTAATTATTTTGTTTGGTATCTCGAACAAGGAAAAGAAATTGTACTTGACTGAAGTGGTGGTATAAGCTGAGATAGTCCACTTTACTGGTCGCCGCTCTACATGTAATAATATATATATATATACATATATATATATATAACTATACAATCTTCTATGTTCATAAGTACCTCACTAGCAGAGTAGTTAGCACGTCGGCCCGAAAAGCGTTAGTCACGAGTTTGACTTCAATTCGTTCCTCAATTTTTGTTTACAAATGCTTTTGAAAACTAATTACGGTAAAATCCACCCAGATATCCCTTTCTTTACCCCCCCCCCCGTTTTCCCAACTGGTCAAGACAAGTGATAGGATCAATGCGTAGTGAGAAAGCTAAAAGCATGAAATAGCCTTAAACAATAACTGGTAGACTTTTAGTAATGTTACAGATATATCGTTCGTTTAATTAAATTTGTAATAGTTTGTTAGTCTAGATCTATTACAACTTTAATTACACGCCTGATCTAGTGTAATTGATACAATTACAATTCGTATAAACCTTTTTTTTTTTTTTAAAGCAATTTTTCTAGGTTTTTCATGTTTTAATAAAGAATTCTCTTTTTCTATTTATTTCTTTTAACGAATTTCAGAAATGAGGTCAGCCTTATATAGATAGAGGAATGAATTTTAAGATGCGTAATAAACGTTCTAAGACCAGGGGAGGGTGCGAGTGAAATGGGAGGGGGTAGGGGTTAAGTAGAACGTAACTGGATGGTGACCTCTTTACAGGAAATGTGAGCGCCCGGGTGGAAACGATCGTAAGAGGAAACGATTAGGACTAAAGGGTAGCAAAACAAGACTCCCGTGGGGGTGCCTAAGCGGGTGCGAGAACATCCTCATTGCACTGCGCGGAGTTGTAAAAAAAAGCTCCCACAACCTTGGGACCACCAAGGGGCCGTTACATAATAAATGGCGTGTCCCGCACAGTTAGCCTGGTATAGAAAGGAAAAATTGCGGGGATCTTAGTAGATCTATACGCGGCCTCTTGCCGCGAGTCTGACCCACCCGCCAGACAAAACAGTGTACATCATGGGCGTAGTCAGGGGGGGGGGTTGGGGTTTAACACCCCCCTCCCGAAATGAAATCCCCCCCCCCGAAAGGGGGGAATCGGAATTTAGTGACTGATTTTTTGCTTTGATTTTGTTTATTTTAGGTGAGATTTTAATACTAAACCATCACTTGCCCCAGCACAACCAAAGGGGTTTTGAGTTTAAAACCCCCTACCAGGGGGTTCGAGTTTAAAACCCCTACCAGCGGGTTTTGAGTTTTAAACCCCCTATCTCGTTTTTTTGCAGTTAACTCCCCTCTTCTATAAAACAAAACAAAAAAACGAAAATCCCCTAATTCCAAGAGCACAGTTCAGGAAGATTTTGATTTTAAAACCCCCTCTAAAATTTACGATAAACCCCCACTTCAACATAAAAAAAAGCTAATTACGCACTCAAAATGTTATGAGCGTAGCTAAATGGGTTTTGACTCAGTTTAAAGTTTAAATCCCACTTCAGCGGGGTTTGAAGGTAAAAAATACCTCTTTAATAATAAAAAACAAAGCAAATTATACACTCAAAATGTTATGAGTGTAGTCAAAGGGGTTTTGAGTTTAAACTCCCCTCCAGTGGAGTTTGAAGCTAAAAAGTACCTCTTTAATATAAATAAAAGCAAATTACTCACTCTAAAATCTATGAGCGTAGCCAAAGGGGTTTTGTGTTTAAACCCCCCGCCAGGGGGGTTTGAGGCTAAAAAATACATCTTCAGTGTAAGAAAAATAGCAAATTAAGCACTCAAAATGCTATGAGCGTTGCCAAAAGGGGTTTTGAGTTTAAACCCCCATTCAGAGGGGTTTGATGCTAAAAATACCTCTTCAATATAAAAAAAACAAATTACACACTAAAATTATTTGAGCGTAGCCAATCCAATAGGGGGTTTTGAGTTTAAACCCCTCTTCTACAGATGGCTTTTTAAAAAAAGTTTAAAGCCCCTCCAGATGGTTTTGAGTTTAAATCCCCCTACAGAGAATTTTGAGGTGGAAAACCCCCAACAGATGATTTTGACGATAAAACTTCTCTTTTCGATATAAAATCTAAAGCAAACTACAGTCACTTAATTTCAAGAGCGTATTCAAGAGAGGTTACACATTTTTACCAGTGGCAGGGCTCCATTAATAAACTGCATTGAATAGTCATCTGCCGAAATTGAAAAACACTAAATGTGGCTCAACAAAGATGGTTAAGACAGACTTTAGGAGTCAGTTATAGAGATCGGGTCTAAATCAAGGAAATCCTATGCCGAACTGGGAGTCGACCCGTTAGTAAGATTGTGAGAGAGCGACGCATGAGGTTTGTGGGACATGTTCTCCGACAAAATGAATTACGCATAAGAAGAGTTGCAATGATATCCTAGTACAACTTGACGCCACTCATTCATGGAGGTCCTCATGGCAGGTGGGAAGAGGCTTCAGACGATACCAGTTACAGATTGTTATGGAAACAGCTTGACGGCAAATGCGCCGAACGTCAGTAAGAATACCACATTAGGTTTTTGAAATAAAACTTTTTAATCGCAGGAAAATGCAGTGTAGATACCTCAGAATATGCATTTTGTTGGCTTTCAATACCAGAAATAGTGCTTGGCGGCGGGGCTTCGCCCCGCGCTGGGTCGGGGGGGGGGGGAGGGGGGGAGAGAAAAAAATCCAGCCCCCAAACCCCCCCCCCGAAAAAAAATCCCTGGCTACGCCCATGGAGTACACTGTTTTCATACAGGCCGGTGAGAGGGAGCTCTTGTTCACTTTTGCTGGCCTAGAGTTCCAACAGCCGAAGGCTCAACTCTACCTGACAGTTTAAGAAGAAGAAGAAGAACCTCCCCTTTTTTCTATATAAATTAAACTTTATTACTACTAATTAATGATCTAATCGGTTAATTTGTTTGGCAATAAATACACGTACAAAGTCTGAACGTGCTCCGAGAAGGGAAAGAGGGAGAGAACTCCAGTGTTCAAGATTTGTACCAGACACAGAGAGCGAGTTGATATACGCTTTGTAAACCAGTGTACTCCATGGGCGTAGCCAGGATTTTTTTCGGGGGGGGGGGTTGGGGGGATTTTTTTTCTCCCCCTCCCCGACCCTCCCCCCCCCCGCAAAATTTTTTTAAATATCTATGTGTGTGTGTGTGTACATAATCTTTAAGGTTGATTTGAGATTGAGACGACATTTGTATCCAACACAGCACTCAACGCGCTCAGTGAAACCATTGGAAGGGAGCAGCTCCTCAGCAACATGCAGCTCATCATAGACTGGATCCAACCGGAACTAGCAGTCACGGAAATATTCGAGAAATATGGCGCAGACAAGTTCTGGGTAACATGAAACACTTCTTTCTAGAAGACCTACTTACACCTAGACTTAGATCCTTCCGCGCATTTTGGCTGCAAGCTGTCTCCACAAAGATCTGTCACTGGCAATGTCTGAAGCCTCGTCCCACCTGGCGTCCACTGCTCTGTGGCAGTGGCGTAGCTAGGGTGGGAGGAGGGGGAAGAATTTTAAAATCCCCCCCCCCAGGGATGTGTGTTCAAAATTGTTTTTTTTTTTTTTACAATAAATATTAAATATTACGCTAAATGCTGGGGCCCCTAAAGAGGTCAAGCCACCCGGACCCCCAAATAATGGCAAATTCCTAGCTACGCCACTGTTCTGAGGTCTTCCATGAAAGTGTGCTGCATAGTTATACGAGGAGGTCCCTGTCTGCGCTTTCCTCGTATTGGTCTCCATGTATTCTATTGTCAACCCTTTTCAAACTGTATAGAATTTAGCCCCTCTTATATAAAGGGAGAGTGATCCTTAAAGGATTACGGGCACGACATGGCCTAAATTGTGCCGATGTGCCTAAACTCAAAACTCGAACTCTAAGAAGACCTAAGCAGTACGCGGTGTCCTGGACGAGTGTTATGTGCGAGGCCTAATCCTAACTCTAATCCACAAATATCATGCTTTCATTGTAATAGATAAAGATATCGGAAATGTTCCCACAATATTGATTTTAGAAGTGTTCTTTAAATAAATCCCTCAACATTGTATATTAATATTGTTACGTATTTCTGAATCTTCTGGCTAAATGTACTAGTAGGCACACAAATAAAAATGCTGTAAAGAACTTGACGACTAAACTTTCAGCTTCATATAACTTTATTGACTATTAACTCTAACAATTTGTTACTGTAACATGTAGCGTAGAAGACTGCACAATATCTGTCAGTTTACAGTTAGCTATACTTCGTTGCAATTCATCTCTTCACTTCGTTGCTATTCATCTCTTCTCAACTTGCATCGAGCCGTATTCCACAGAACAGACCAACGACACACTTTCCAGGGTCGCTCCAGGTCTCCCAAAGCTGAACCAAGTCGTATTCAAGTCTACCGAATCAGAGCCGCACACGTCTTACATCGACTGTATCGACTGTAACGGCTCAAGTCCACTGTAGTTCGCTGTATAGACTTTAACGACAGTAGTCCACTCCAGTTAACTCTACCCTAGTTAACTTGCATCGAGTCGTACACATCTTTCCTCTACTGTCTCGCACAGTAGACAACAGTACCGACGACTCACTCACGACTGACTTTTTACATTAACTCTCTGGCTTATATAGAGTCCCTAATCTCTTCTCCAAAGTTGCACAAACACAGCCAGTATCATCTGAAACAACACGTGAGGAAACGTCACATCCTGTCTTTATTTATACATGTAGATTCCAGAAAACATCGGCTGCAGTGTCATCTTGCCGGGGTCACAAGTTGTGACCTCTATCTGTCACTGGACATTGCTAGTACCTTCTGGAATAACACGTAAGGACACGTCACATCCTGTCTCTGTTTATACATGTACATTCCAGAGAACACCCGCTGCTGTGTTATCTCGTCGGGGTCACACGTTAACCTCTTCCTGTCACTGGTCATTTGTAACACTATAAACCTTTACTGGTATGGCATAATAGAATGCTAGGCGAAGGGCCCGCATGTTTTTATGATGGGCTGACGATTGCAAAAAATCTCCATTTTGCTTGTCCCCCTTAGGTCCAGAGCAGTGGACACCAAGTGGGAAGAGGCTTCAGACATTGCCAGTGACAGATCTTTGTGGAGACAGCTTGCAGCCCATTTGCGCCACTCTAAAAAAATCAATAAGATTTAATGATACAAATTTTGAAGATCTTAATGTTGACATCAAACTCCAACATTAGGCTATAGGTTACTTTATGGCCAGTAAATATTGAAAGACTATTCCTGCATGAAGGGTTAGACACATCTAAAAAAACAACTATTTGATGGGAATAGGGTCAAGATTGTTTTGTTATTTTGTAGGGAGAAAGTAAAGACTTTGGCTCAAGTGTTCACATTAATAAAGCTCAAAATAAGAAATATACTTCATCATCGCTATAGAGTTGAAATTCATTAGTCTCAATAGCTAACAAGGGTGTCTTGTGACCACTTCAACAAGCTAGCATTTGTTAGGTACGTGATAGTAAAACTGTGGTCGATTGGTGAGCGGTTCAGCCTCGCAACCGGTGGTCTCAGGCTTAGATCCTATCTTTGTAAGTGTTAAGGCAAATATGATTATTGAACCAGCCTCGATTTGAACTGTGGTCTTTCAGTTAACACAAGAAAAAAATAATTCTTTGCTTGTGTAAAATGTTTACCAGATTTTTTTTCTTTTGTTGGTCAGATAGATGATGACCAGTTTGAACAGGTTCTAGTGAGACCTGGCAGACAGGAGTTCGTGGAACTGTTTCTGGACCGAGGATTCTCTATGTACAAGTATTTGAATCCACGCCGTTTGGAACAGCTGTTTGAGCGATGCAGCGATAAAGATTTTTTCGTGACCACATGTTTGGAGACTGTTTTGGGGGAGAAAATGGTATGTTGTGACACACACACACACACACAAATAAATATAAATATATATATATATATATAGCGGGGGGAGACCCACACCACCAAAAAAAAACTTTCCCTAAAAAAATCCTGGTATATATATGTCTGTGGCATTTGACGTCTCGAGAGAATATTTTTTCCCTTTGCAGCTCTTAAAGAGGTCAATCCTTGGGTCCTTTCTTCTTCCCTACCGGCCTAATCGTCACCCGTTTCTCCCGTGCGCCATTTTGAGGCCGAGAAGCGTTGCCATGGATATTTGACTAGATACTCAGCTAGATCCGATATTTCTGATTCGGAGAAATGAATAAGCACTGATTATGTTGTTTTGGTCAGACAGAAGAAAGACCTATCCCTGAAGACTTTGTGAGTGGTAAGGACAGTCACTTGAACCACATTTTGGTCATCTTAACTGGACTTCAACACTTGATTGATCCACTTGAGCTGTCTCTCAACACTAGTGCCTATAGGACAGAGGATGTGGTCACGGCTGAGCACAGGGTTAGTACAAAAATGTGTGGCTCTACTCCATTCTCTCTCTCTCTCTCTCTTTCTCTCTCCCTCTCTATGTTTCTCTCCCTCCTCAGTCTCTCTCATTCTCTTACTCACAGTTTTTACTTAACTTATAAATAACAGACGTTCCTGAACAATAAAATGACGTTCAAGGCGTGTCTCTACCTACTTGTACATCTTATTTCAAGACATACTCATGTCTCTACCTACTTGTACATCTTATTTCAAGACAAACTCATGTCCCTACCTACTTGTACATCTTATTTCAAGACAAGCTCATGTCCCTACCTACTTGTACATCTTATTTCAAGACAAGCTCATGTCTCTACCTACTTGTACATCTTATTTCAAGACAAACTCATGTCCCTACCTACTTGTACATCTTATTTCAAGACAAACTCCTGTCCCTACCTACTTGTACATCTTATTTCAAGACGAACTCATATCCCTACCTACTTGTTCATCTTATTTCAAGACAAACTCATGTCCACACCTACTCGTACATCTTATTTCAAGACAAACTCATGTCCCTACCTACTTGTTCATCTTATTTCAAGACAAACTCATGTCCACACCTACTTGTACATCTTATTTCAAGACAAACTCATGTCCCTACCTACTTGTACATCTTATTTCAAGACAAACTCATGTCCACACCTACTTGTACATCTTATTTCAAGACAAACTAATGTCTCTACCTACTCGTACATCTTATTTCAAGACAAACTAATGTCTCTACCTACTCGTACATCTTATTTCAAGACAAACTCATGTCCCTACCTACTTGTACATCTTATTTCAAGACAAACTCATGCCCCTACCTACTTGTACATCTTATTTCAAGACAAACTCATGTCTCTACCTACTCGTACATCTTATTTCAAGACAAACTCATGTCCCTACCTACTTGTACATCTTATTTTAAGACAAACTTATGTCCCTACCTACTTGTACATCTTATTTCAAGACAAACTCATGTCCCTACCTACTCGTACATCTTATTTCAAGAAAAAGTCATGTCCCTACCTACTTGTACATCTAATTTCAAGACAAACTCATGTCTCTACCTACTTGTACATCTTATTTCAAGACAAACTCATGTCCCTACCTACTTGTACATCTTATTTCAAGACAAACTCATGTCCACACCTACTTGTACATCTTATTTCAAGACAAACTCATGTCCCTACCTACTCGTACATCTTATTTCAAGACAAACTAATGTCTCTACCTACTCGTACATCTTATTTCAAGACAAACTCATGTCCCTACCTACTTGTACATCTTATTTCAAGACAAACTCATGCCCCTACCTACTTGTACATCTTATTTCAAGACAAACTCATGTCCCTACCTACTTGTACATCTTATTTCAAGACAAACTCCTGTTCCTACCTACTTGTACATCTTATTTCAAGACAAGCTCATGTCCCTACCTACTTGTACATCTTATTTCAAGACAAGCTCATGTCTCTACCTACTTGTACATCTTATTTCAAGACAAACTCATGTCCCTACCTACTTGTACATCTTATTTCAAGACAAGCTCATGTCCCTACCTACTTGTACATCTTATTTCAAGACAAGCTCATGTCTCTACCTACTTGTACATCTTATTTCAAGACAAACTCATGTCCCTACCTACTTGTACATCTTATTTCAAGACAAACTCCTGTCCCTACCTACTTGTACATCTTATTTCAAGACAAACTCATGTCCCTACCTACTTGTTCATCTTATTTCAAGACAAACTCATGTCCACACCTACTCGTACATCTTATTTCAAGACAAACTCATGTCCCTACCTACTTGTTCATCTTATTTCAAGACAAACTCATGTCCACACCTACTTGTACATCTTATTTCAAGACAAACTCATGTCCCTACCTACTTGTACATCTTATTTCAAGACAAACTCATGTCCACACCTACTTGTACATCTTATTTCAAGACAAACTCATGTCCCTACCTACTTGTACATCTTATTTCAAGACAAACTCATGTCTCTACCTACTCGTACATCTTATTTCAAGACAAACTCATGTCCCTACCTACTTGTACATCTTATTTCAAGACAAACTCATGCCCCTACCTACTTGTAAACCTTTTTTCAAGACAAACTCATGTCTCTACCTACTCGTACATCTTATTTCAAGACAAACTCATGTCTCTACCTACTCGTACATCTTATTTCAAGACAAACTCATGTCCCTACCTACTTGTACATCTTATTTTAAGACAAACTTATGTCTCTACCTACTTGTACATCTTATTTCAAGACAAACTCATGTCCCTACCTACTCGTACATCTTATTTCAAGAAAAAATCATGTCCCTACCTACTTGTACATCTAATTTCAAGACAAACTCATGCCTCTACCTACTTGTACATCTTATTTCAAGACAAACTCATGTCCCTACCTACTTGTACATCTAATTTCAAGACAAACTCATGTCCACACCTACTTGTACATCTTATTTCAAGACAAACTCATGTCCCTACCTACTCGTACATCCTATTTCAAGACAAACTAATGTCTCTACCTACTCGTACATCTTATTTCAAGACAAACTAATGTCCCTACCTACTCGTACATCTTATTTCAAGACAAACTAATGTCTCTACCTACTCGTACATCTTATTTCAAGACAAACTCATGCCCCTACCTACTTGTACATCTTATTTCAAGACAAACTCATGTCTCTACCTACTCGTACATCTTATTTCAAGACAAACTCATGTCCCTACCTACTTGTACATCTAATTTCAAGACAAACTCATGTCCCTACCTACTTGTACATCTTATTTCAAGACAAACTCATGTCCCTACCTACTTGTACATCTTATTTCAAGACAAACTCATGTCCACACCTACTTGTACATCTTATTTCAAGACAAACTCATGTCCCTACCTACTCGTACATCTTATTTCAAGACAAACTAATGTCTCTACCTACTCGTACATCTTATTTCAAGACAAACTCATGTCCCTACCTACTTGTACATCTTATTTCGAGACAAACTCATGCCCCTACCTACTTGTACATCTTATTTCAAGACAAACTCATGTCTCTACCTATTCGTACATCTTATTTCAAGACAAACTCATGTCTCTACCTACTTGTACATCTAATTTCAAGACAAACTCATGTCCCTACCTACTTGTACATCTTATTTCAAGACAAACTCATGTCCCTACCTACTTGTACATCTTATTTCAAGACAAACTCATGTCTCTACCTACTTGTACATCTTATTTCAAGACAAACTCATGTCCCTACCTACTTGTACATCTTATTTCAAGACAAACTCATGTCCACACCTACTTGTACATCTTATTTCAAGACAAACTCATGTCCCTACCTACTCGTACATCTTATTTCAAGACAAACTAATGTCTCTACCTACTCGTACATCTTATTTCAAGACAAACTCATGTCCCTACCTACTTGTACATCTTATTTCGAGACAAACTCATGCCCCTACCTACTTGTACATCTTATTTCAAGACAAACTCATGTCTCTACCTATTCGTACATCTTATTTCAAGACAAACTCATGTCTCTACCTACTCGTACATCTTATTTCAAGACAAACTCATGTCTCTACCTACTCGTACATCTTATTTCAAGACAAACTCATGTCCCTACCTACTCGTACATCTTATTTCAAGACAAACTCATGTCCCTACCTACTCGTACATCTAATTTCAAGACAAACTCATGTCCCTACCTACTCGTACATCTTATTTCAAGACAAACTCATGTCCCTACCTACTTGTACATCTTATTTCAAGACAAACTCATGTCTCTACCTACTTGTACATCTTATTTCAAGACAAACTCATGTCTCTACCTACTTGTACATCTTATTTCAAGACAAACTCATGTCCCTACCTACTTGTACATCTTATTTTAAGACAAACTCATGTCCCTACCTACT
>JAZGLO010001792.1:0-41194 GCA_036873155.1 Biomphalaria sudanica | reverse complement strand
GATGACGAAAATGACGATTGAAAAGTTCATCACAGAAGGACAAAGTTCTGTAATCATGTTGTATACAACTACTACAGAAAGCTCGGCTCGTTGGCAACTATTAGTCTAATAACTGGTACCGTCTCCTGCTCTATGCTTCCCTTTTGAGATACCTGTTCTTGAAGTAGTCCAAACATGGCCGTATATCACGACCCTGACCTTCGTATTCCCAGACGGCGTTTAGCACCTCATCGCATATATCACTTCAATGTGATTTATAACCATGGCACCGGAAGTGACACGGGCGATCAGACGTCAGACATGGAACTGGCACTGCGTGTCACGCGGGCACTGGTGTCCAGGCTTGAAATGAAAGGTTACGTAAACAGGTCAGTAGGTTCCTGATGCTAGATCAATATATCTAGGCAATCAATATTGTTTAGTCACGGCAATCTACCATCTTTTTATTAAAAGTTCAAACCACAATGTAAACAAGCAAAATATAAAAACAAGGTTACAAAGACAGTTTGTGTGGAAACACAAACTCAAAATCAGCCCCCCTGAAGTGGTCCACCCATTCAGGAAAAAAGGCAAGTTTTATTATTTTCAGAAGAATATCGGTATTAAATTCTATCAGAAGTGGTCCACCCAGGCTGGTATCAATATTTTCAGAAAGAATATTTTAATGAAAGTCTATCAAAAGCAAATGACAGAGAAGAATGGAGAAAGAAGGTTGACAGATTCTGTGTGGTGCCCCAAATGTCCAACAGACCAAATAATAGGTGAAAGTGAATGTGAAGCTACATAAAGAGCCTGGCCTAATTGATGTCTTGTAATGAGTATCTAATTGATCTAATTGTTTTGTAAAGGGTCAGTCTCTTATTCAAAGCCTCAAGAAAAAAAACGTTTCCGTAAAAACAAAATTCCTTTACTTTTGTGCTACACTGTGATTGTGCTACACTGTGATTGTGCTACACTGTGATTGTGCTACACTGCAGTTCAAGCGATAATCTGAAAAAGTACTTATTAATTGTATTTTTATGAAAAAACTGATTCCATAATTAATTTAAAAAATTAGATTTTTCGCTTTCAGAAAAGAAAAAAGTAGTCTTTGCATCAGAACTTTGAATGATCTAAAATATCATGATGTCCAATTTTCATTTTCTCTACTAGTTTCTGAGATCTAAACTGGACGGACGGACGGACAGACAGGCCACACAAAGCTAATAGCGTCTTTTCCCCTTCCGTGGGCTGCTAAAAATCTTAAAACAACAACAACAACAACAACAAAGCTTATCTAAAGTTATTTCCCTTATTCAACATCAAACAAAATAATTAATTACCAATAAATAATTAACTAATAATTGAGTATGTTTGTTTATTGATTCATGTTTTGTTAGGTACAATACATAATTGTTCAAAGTATCAACTTGATCGGAGAATGCGTTAACAATTATTAAGGGGACTAAACCCAACAAATTTAGCCATATATGTGCATACTGAAGTATTAGTTTCCCTTGTTGATATTAAAGAAAATAATGAATTACCAGCAATTAATTGTCTAATTGGTTAGTTTAAAAAATTATTATTGATTCATGTCTTGACAGACAGACAGAGTGAGTTGATAGAAGCTTTGTAAAAAAAAAAAAAAGTGTGACTTTTAGGTAGAAAAATGTGAATAGTGCGTAAAAAAACTAAACGCTAAAATTCTGAGATCACCCACGGATATAATTTCCTTAGCAAATTAAAAAAAAAACTCGTTAAATCTTTTTTATTTATTTCTATTTACTAACTCTAACGGCAATTTCAGCATTGTAAACAAAAAAAAAAGGGGGGGGGGGAGGGTTATTTTAGTAATTATATCAAAAGCTAACCTTCTTTTTAAAAAATGTTGAAAGTTAACTTCTTACATCGGTACAGGTAATTGACAGCTTTCCCCCTCCCCCCTCCTTCAAAAAGTATGTTGAATGTTTTTCTTATTTTAAAAACAATTTTAATCAGAATTATCGAGCAACTCTATATGCTGTTTGATATATTCACTAACTTCATTTTTTATCATGTCCACATTTTAGTTACTATCACCATCGTGACTTTCGACGTCTTAACAAAATAGAGTCTGAACTGGATCGAGTGCTGCGTGGTTCCTCTGTCACTGTCCTGATCCTGACACCGGACTTTCTGCCCAAGTGTCGACAACTTTATTTGCGCTCCGATCTCTTTTCCCGCTTGATCGGCGAGCCGCGAACAAGGAGACGTCTGCTGAACCTGAGCGTCGGAGTGAGCAGAAGTCAAGTGCCGCCTGAACTGACACCAGACGATGTCCTCTACTTTGGCTGTGATTGGGAGCTGGACATTCCTGTATGGGATAGGATTGAGGACATTGTAGAGACCATCTCGAACTGCTCTTACGACCATCTAAGGGAGGACCACCACACATACGGTAATTATTTAAACTACGGTACGGAAGGAAATCTTTTACGAATTAGTCCCAGCACAGGGGCTTAGCTAAGAATTTTCCAATGCTTGGGGTCCCGGGGGCTTGATCTCTTTGGGGGCCCCTGCATTTTGCGTAATATTTAATTTTTAATGTAAAAATCACTCATTTGAGGCCTCCCCCTCAAGTGGAGGCCCGGGGGGATTTTCAAATTCTCCCCCTCCTCCCCCACCCTAGCTACGCACCTTTCTCTGTCTTTCTGGGTATTTTATTAGGTCGTGTTTTTGTATTTGTAAGTGATTCTTGTATAAATGTTTCTAATGATACAGTCAACTGGACGGTATTATTATTATATATATATATATATATATATTGCATGGGTAGGTTCGATCAGTTGCAGATAGGCCTGCTTCTTCTCTCAGCTTTTTTGTTGGTTCGGCTCTCTTTCACGCTGGCCACTCTTCTTGCTTCATATCTCGTGACTCCGAGATTCACAGCTTCACGCCACGAGGAGCACTGGACGGTATATTATACATTAGCCAGCCAGGAAAACTAATGACTTGGCAGAATATAAATCATTGGCTAACATGTATGACTATAGATTGACCTAGAAACACGCGTAGAACGTAATCATCTTCTTTTTTGAAGTAACGTCTGTATTTTATGAGATATGATCGTAAAATATTTGCTCAAAATATTATCGAAAAAATTAATTGAAAAAAAAAAAAATCTCAGTATTCATATTCCCGCTTTGTATCTTTATTAATTTTTTTTTTCACTTTAAAAACCCATTATTTTATATTTTTCACAATTTTTATAAATATTTCAAAGAAATAAGACAGTGATGTAATCTCTTTATTATTATTTTTTCGTTTCATTTTGAAACTTCCTTGGACGAGAGCAGACGACGTGAATGTGACTTCTGCAGACTTCAGTGCCGACCGCCGTTTCCCTTCATACAAAACATCTACCAGCCCATGTGGTGGTGATAACTACTTGGGTGAAGACCAGACATGGCAAACGTCTGTAGACACATCAACAGGCTTTGTACCACTGGACATAGAAAATGACAGTTTGGAATGTGAAGATAGTCGGAAAGAAGATTACTTTGCCAGGTCGCCATCTTTAAGTGTATCACGTGATGAGCTGAACCAATGGTGTTACGGTAAAGGCAATCAATCTATGGCAAACACATTTAGTGACGAAAGAAGTAAAATAATTGGATCCAGTGATGTCTGGCCGCCAGTGTCACGTGTTTACGATATTCATGGTACTGTAGAAATCTTAGATTGCTCACACTCAGAAAAGTCTACAAAACGTGGCTATAAAACATTGGAACAGAGACTCAACCGAATATCTGACTGCTTGTGCACATGTTGTATAGAAACCGGCCTTGAACCTTCGATAAGAGGCGAAAATGTGAAGTCACGTGATATTAACGCGTGCCATAAACAATCCTACAGAAATCATAGTCATACCAGACAAAGATTTAAACATGACTTTTCAGAAATGTTATCGTACGAATGGTCAGCTTGTAAGGAAACTTTACATACAACTGACAATGACTTCAATCGGTCAAGTTTCAAAAGTCCGTCCGCAGACAATTCTAAACTTGGACACAGCAAACAAAGAACTCACGAAGCAGACTTGGAACACACAGGTAACTTGGAGGAAGAGCTTAACCGATGGACATCAGCTGACAAGTGGACTAAATGGACACAAAACCTAAACAAAGAGACATCCCCCATTACGTTGTCAACAGAGAAGCCAATTGTTGATTTCAATAATCCCATTTCACCACAAACTGCAGAAGAGAAAACATGTTTGGGGGAAAACGATGAAACAATGCATTTATTTCATTCAACTTTCAATGTGAAAAGAACCCACGATAGAAACAACACAAATAAATCAAATACACATTTAATAGACTCGACGTTTGAAACATCTTTACCACATGAAACAGACAGACCACACACAGACACAGACTATAGTTCATACGAAAGCAGTTATACATCTAGTTATAATAAACAATTCCTGAATAGAAGAACTTGTGACAGTTTTAACATTTCATCATTGGACTCTCAATTGGGATTAATGGAAAGTAGCAGTAGCAGATCATCTTTACTTTTCAAAGACTTGAACTTAGACAGTACAGCCTCCTGTGCACCGGTTTCTCCTCGGGGCATCATTACGCCGTCTAAATTTAGGTTATTTGAACCAGCTACTGCACTCCGATATGAGCAGCAGACGACCAGAGGATTTGAAGATAGTTGCTATAACAACAGATCATCCAGCTCAGCACGTGCATCAGCAGGCAAATATAGAGAGGGAAGAGTTCCAATTTTAAGGGGCACTAATTCAGTAAGACTCAGTGGAGATAGCCAATACAAAACTTACTATCAACAAGATAAATATAACTCTCCCTTGTCAGACAGTCGTATACACGAGCCTAGCCGATCAGCGTTGTCTGAAGCAAACTGGTCAAGCCAAAGTCCACATTATCTATTTAGAGTGTTCAAAAACGCAGACTGGACCAGACACCACAATCAATCATTTACTGACTTTTCAAGTAGTCAAGGATATTTACCATTCAGTTCTACTGATGCTCTACCAAACAGATACCATGACTATTCCTTCAATGACTTGTATGAAACGTATAAGGACTTCCAAGTTCCCAATAGAAATGTAGGAACATTGCCTGCCACACAGAAAACGCAGTACCACGACCATCATTACTCAACAGAAAGCGACGAAAGTCAAGGAACATCACAAAAGGCATGGCTAGACTCTGACAATATCTCGATGAATAATAGACGACCACGTCCAAGCAGTTTTAAGACATTGACATTAGAAAATCTGAGAGACCAAGATACAAGTTCTAGACCATGGGATAACGTCGACACAACATTTGAAAGAAAAAACAGCTTTACAACGGAATATGAAAACCAAGTTTTAAAAGAACGTGAATTTAATGAAAACAGAAAATTTATTTCAGAGGCTACGACATCTTTAACATCTCCAGGGTCACTTGATGTCAATGAAAATAAGACTTTTGTGGGCTGGAAAGACATAGACTTTACTGAAGGGGACACGTTTTCTCTGTACGAATCGGAAGACAGAGCCACGAAGCCTAGTCGCCATCTTTCCAATCCTGCTCTAGGACTTTGGAAAGCTGACAAAAGCCTGACTCAAATGCATGGAGATAAGACTGAAAGAGACACTGGAAGCACCTACACAATTTGTGAAGAGACATCTCCTCAGATTTCCACGGTATATAGTTTATCAGCTGCTCTCAGAGAATCTGAGCCTACTCCTCAATATGAAAACAAAACGTATTCAGAGACTGAACTGCATCATCGTGGTATCATGCAATACGTGCAAACAAACCCTGACGACAGAGACAAGAACACAGACTTCCATTTTGTCATCGAAAATAATCCACTATCGTTTCCCAATAGCCAAGATAGTTACTGGACATTGGAACAGTCGCAAGGCAGCTCCAAACTTCCCAGAATAGAATCCCCAAAGCACCAATACCCATGCCAACATGATAGTTCAACCGCAAGACAGTCAGACCATGCAAAGGCCAACAAACCCATGGAAAACATTGTCGCTTCTAACATATCACAGGAAATGCAACTGGAGCATTTTCTAAAAACACTATCTTTTCCAATCACTTATAAGCAAGGGCTAGATCAAACAAATTCTAATCAGAAAAGTCACGACAACTATCTATTGAATTTTACACAGTTTGGAGTCGATTCAATCATTCTCGAGAACACAAGTAAACCTATTCATTTAGCCTCAACCCAGATCGAATCTACAACCAATGAAGCATTGGACCCTGACAATAAAATTCAAACACTACTGGATTCCAATAATGGGGTTCTATTGTCTCGAGACAATCCTAATTGTACTTATTCAGTGCACGCAGAAGGAACAGATCTTGAATTTGAAATCAATACAATCGATATTGGCGATGTCCAACACGGTTCAATGAACCCTGCCCCCCCAGGAAATGATTTCTATGTAAAAATGAACCGGAAAGAATGGTCCAGGCCGACCACTGAATCGACAATTAATAATGAAGCACATCAAAACAAGGACAATTCCAAAGGCAAACTAAAAATCAAAGAAAGTAACCTATCATGTTTCAAAGACACGTCAATGACATCGACGGATATATTTTCTGAAAATGATAGCGAAGTCAGCAGAGAAGAAATAATTGAAGCAATCAAAGCTAATCCACATATTTCTATAGATGACACACCTCTGAGTTTAAGTCACTCTATAAATCACCAAGCAGAATTAGAAACTGTGAATGAAGTGTCTCAGCATATTTCAATGTCCAAAGAGTTAACGGAAGACATGCCACACGATGTAGAACTAGGAAGCAGACGAGAGTTCGTGTCCACTGAAGCGATCCATTGTGACGTGTTCACGGGACAACATGACATAGATAGAAGGAACATTGCAGAAACTGCCTATCATGCGTTGAAAGAGAACCAAGAACTTGATAAAAGTAAACAGACTTTAGAAAGATCTCATCATGATGGTACGATCTTAGAACACTTCAATTACGGGACGACGTTACCTCGCTATAACGAAAGGGAAGAACTGGCAGTGGAAAACATCAATCATGACTATTTAACATCAGAAAACAGCAAAGCTGAGTCTTCGGAATGCAACATTCGTGACAATTGGACAACAAAAGAGAGAAAGTGTGACATTTTGACAACAAAAGAGAGAAAGTGTGACATTTCGACAACAAAAGAGAGAAAGTGTGACATTTTGACAACAAAAGACAACATTCTTGACAATTTGACAAGAGAAGAGAGAAACGACAATTTGGCAACAGAAGACAGCACACGTGACAAACTGACACCAAAGGAAAGAAGTCATGACTTTGTGACTTCTAAAAATAACATTGCGATACCAGAAGAAAGCAATTGTCATCGTGTCAGACTAGAAGACATCAGTTATGACATTCTCTTATCAGAAGACAAGATTCTTGATAAGGTGATTAGAAGAGAGAGCAATCATGATTATTCAATCACAGAAAACAGACAAAAGACTCTGACAAATAACAGCACAAGCACTGCCGCTATGTCTCTACAAAATAGAAAAAGTGGAATTGTGACAAATGAACACATCAGTCATGGCGATGTGTCAAACGAACACACCAGTCATGGCGTTGTCATACCAAGTGTTAGATCTAGTACAACTATGACATTACAACAGCAAACAGAGCGTAGTGAACCCATTGTTGAAGCAACTGGGCAGATCAGTGACCTTTTCAACTTGGTTGAAACTCAAAATATCAGCACAGAAACGACACTAAGTGAAGGGACAGAAAAAAAAGCACGTGAAATAAATGTAGACATGAAAAACTTGGATCAGGAACGCAGTAAAACAAAAGACGCATTTCAAAGCTTTGTTTTGGTACAAACAATTCCTTTAGATGGTTTAAAAATCAAACATTTAACTAAACGAGTTAGTGATACTGATGAAACATTTCGTCTATTAAACTATGAAGCAATGGACCATACTAGGTCTAACACTATCAATGAAGCAGCTCAAAATAAAGGTCAGAAAACTGGACAAACAAGTCAAGATGGTCTCGTCCATGACGGCTTCTGCCATATTACTTCTGGAGAGAAAGAAATGAACGTTAGCAGTTTAAAGGAAGAAGACTTTATCCTTGATACTCGGGAAGATGAGGAGTTGAAAGCAAGAAGTCAGGGCAGTGGACAAATGAATAGACAAAGTGTTTACGTAGGCAAAGTTAACAAAAACAGACGCAAAGAGGAGACAATGAATCAAAGTACTCTTCAAAATGTTGAGTTAACTGGCAGTGATAAACATACAGAGACTAAACAGAGTAGTCAGAAAAAGGAAGAGATTAACCAGGACAATCTCAAGGAAAATGAAATTAATCAGGACAATCTCAAGGAAAATGAAATTAATCAGGACAATCTCAAGGAAAATGAAATTAACCAGGACAATCTCAAGGAAAATGAAATTAATCAGGACAATCTCAAGGAAAATGAAATTAATCAGGACAATCTCAAGGAAAATGAAATTAATCAGGACAATCTCAAGGAAAATGAAATTAATCAGGATAATCTCAAGGAAAATGAAATTAATCAGGACAATCTCAAGGAAAATGAAATTAATCAGGACAATCTCAAGGAAAATGAAATTAATCAGGACAATCTCAAGGAAAATGAAATTAATCAGGACAATCTCAAGGAAAATGAAATTAATCAGGATAATCTCAAGGAAAATGAAATTAATCAGGATAATTTAAAATCCAAAGAACACAACCATGATGATAAAAAAGATGAAGTCATGCACCAGAATAGCCTTAAAGATGAAGTCATGCACCAGAATTGCCTTAAAGATGAAGAAATAAATGAGGATAGTCTAAAAGAGGATAAAATTGATACAAATTACCAAAATAGACAAACTGATAAAGTAATTTACCAGGGTGAAATAAATCATGATAGTGTCATCGATGAAAATATTCAACATGACAAAATCATGGATAAAAATATTCAACATGACAAAATCATGGATAAAAATATTCAACATGACAAAATCATGGATAAAAATATTCAACATGACATAATCACAAATGAAAACATCGAGGATGAAAATATTCAACATGAAAGTGTCACAGATGAAAATATTCAACATGACAGTGCCACAGATGAAAATATTCAACATGACAGTGCCACTACTGAAATTATTCAACATGACAGTGTCACATCTAAAAATATTCAACATGACAGTATCGAGGATGAAAATATTCAACATGTCAGAGCCACAGATGAAATTATTCAACATGGCAGTGTCATAGATGCAAATATTCAACATGACAGTGTCACAGATGAACATATTCAACATGACAGTATCACAGATGAAAATATTAAACATGACAGTATCACAGATGAAAATATTCAACATGACAGTGCCACAGATGAAAACATTCAACATGACAGTATCGAGGATGAAAATATTCAACATGTCAGAGCCACAGATGAAAATATTCAACATGGCAGTGTCATAGATGAAAATATCCAACATGACAGTGCCACAGATGAAAATATTCAACATGGCAGTGTCATAGATGAAAATATTCAACATGACAGTGCCACAGATGAAAATATTCAACATGACAGTGTCACAGAGGAAATTATTCAACATGACAGTGTCACAGCTAAAAATATTCAACATAACAGTGTCACAGATGAAAATATTCAACATGACAGTATCACAGCTAAAAATATTCAACATAACAGTGTCACAGATGAAAATATTCAACATGACAGTATCACAGATGAATATATACAGCATGACAGTGTCACAGCTAAAAATATTCAACATAACAGTGTCACAGATGAAAATATTCAACATGACAGTATCACATATGAAAATATTCAACATGACAGTGTCACAGCTAAAAATATTCAACATAACAGTGTCACAGATGAAAATATTCAACATGACAGTATCACAGCTAAAAATATTCAACATAACAGTGTCACAGATGAAAATATTCAACATGACAGTATCACAGATGAAAATATTCAACATAACAGTGTCACAGATGAAAATATTCAACATGACAGTATCACAGATGAAAATATTCAGCATGACAGTGCAACAGATGAAAATATTCAGCATGACAGTGCAACAGATGAAAATATTCAACATGACAGTGTCACAGAGGAAATTATTCAACCTGACAGTCTTACAGATCAGAACATCAATAAAGTTAGTACAAATGAAGCACAAGTTGACTATGACAATAGGGCAACTAAAATAGTTGATCCAGCGTGTGTTGTATCAGAAGGTGCACAAACAAACCAAGACAGCGTTGAAATAAAAGACAAAAACAATTACCAGAAGATTGTCAAAGAGGAAGCATTTAATGAAGAGATTAAAGATTCAGAAGTCGAGAGGATTTTCCAGCATCAATATTTAGAAGATGATCAGGATATTGATCTAAACGTTGATAAGAAAATTGTTGAAATTAAAGATGCTGATGATGACCAGGAAATTGTGGAAATTAAAGCAATTGATTTTGATATTGTTAAAATGAATGATGTAGAAATTAATCAAGAAATTATCGAAGTTAAAGATGCAGAAATTAATCAGGAAATTATTGAAGTTAAAGATGCAGAAGTGAATCAAGAAATTATTGACGTTAATCAGGAAATTATTGAAGTTGAAGATGCAGAAATTAATCAGGAAATTATTGATGTTAATCAGGAAATTATTGAAATTGAAGATGCAGAAATTAATCGGGAAATTATTGAAGTTAATCAGGAAATTATTGCAGTTAAAGATGCAGAAATTAATCAGGAAACTATTGAAGTTAATGATGCAGAAGTTAATCAGGAAATTATTAAAGTTAAAGATGCAGAAATTAATCAGGAAACTATTGAAGTTAATGATGCAGAAGTTAATCAGGAAATTATTAAAGTTAATGATGCAGAAGTTAATCAGGAAACTATTGAAGTTAATGATGCAGAAGTTAATCAGGAAATTATTGAAGTAAATGAAGAAATTATTGAAGTTAAAGATGCAGAAATTGATCAGGAAATTATTTTTAAAGATGCAGAAATTGATCAGGAAATTATTGAAGTTAATCAGAAAATTATTGAAGTTAATCAGGAAATTATTGAAGTTAATGATGCAGAAGTTAATCAGGAAATTATTGAATTTAAAGATGCAGTAGTTGATCAGGATATTATTGAAGTTAATGATGCAGAAGTTAATCAGGAAATTATTGAATTTAAAGATGCTGAAGTTGATCAGGAAATTATTGACATTACAATTGAAATCAAAGATGAAGACATTAATCTCAATGAATACTTTGAACAGAACCATACTACTAAAACAATCATTAATCAAAATGACGAAACAAAAGGAATTAACAAAGACAGCACAAATTTAGAACAAATTCAAGATATTTCTATAGATGACGAATTGAACCAGAATTATCTGACAGTAGAAGAAACTACTCAAGAAATTTCAATAACGAAATTCACTAGCAGTTCACATCTACCACAAGAAGACCATAATAACCAGAACTTTATATCAGAAACTATGTATCAAGAAATAGGTGCCACTGACAAAGTAGAAGTCATGATAAGTCAGGAGAATGACATTTTGAAAGACATGACACATTGTGAGAATGATATGGTAGATGGAGACATCCAATGCTATTCTAATGAAAACACTTCTGAAGTTAGGGTTAGTGTTAATCTGATTCCTAGTGAAGCTATATTAAATATTGAAGCAACAGCAACACAATCATCAAACAGTTCAGAAGAGCAACTGAATGTGTGTGAAAAAAGCATTACAGAGTCAGTGCAAAGTTTAACTAGAGATTGGCATGATGCTTCAGAAACAAGGATGCATCCAAAACAAAACAAAGACAATATAAAACCTGATTCTTTGGAAGCTACTAATTATCTAATGCAAGACCGAAGCAATATAGAGGCAGGTGCTGTGACAAGCTTAACAGCAGATAAGTTTATGCAGTTTAATGCTGAAATAGAAGACTCACTCTGTGATTTCAGCCATAGTTTCAACATAACAGCACATAATTCTGAAGATAGAGATACTCCAAGTCATGTATCACAAATATCTATTGAGTCTAACATGCAGGAATACAGTGAAAACTTAGATATTGTTTTCCAAAGTCTTTTAAAGGAACCAATTTCACTTTCACTGAACAAAGATACATTACAAGAAACAAATGAATCTAATTCATTATCAGTGAACAAAGATACATTACATGAGGAAACAGATGAATCTGATTCACTAACAGTGAACAAAGATACATTACATGAGGAAACAGATGAATCTGATTCACTAACAGTGAACAAAGATACATTACATGAGGAAACAGATGAATCTGATTCACTAACAGTGAACAAAGATACATTACATGAGGAAACAGATGAATCTGATTCACTAACAGTGAACAAAGATACATTACATGAGGAAACAGATGAATCTGATTCACTAACAGTGAACAAAGATACATTACATGAGGAAACAGATGAATCTGATTCACTAACAGTGAACAAAGATACATTACATGAGGAAACAGATGAATCTGATTCACTAACAGTGAACAAAGATACATTACATGAGGAAACAGATGAATCTGATTCACTAACAGTGAACAAAGATACATTACATGAGGAAACAGATGAATCTGATTCACTAACAGTGAACAAAGATACATTACATGAGGAAACAGATGAATCTGATTCACTAACAGTGAACAAAGATACATTACATGAGGAAACAGATGAATCTGATTCACTAACAGTGAACAAAGATACATTACATGAGGAAACAGATGAATCTGATTCACTAACAGTGAACAAAGATACATTACATGAGGAAACAGATGAATCTGATTCACTAACAGTGAACAAAGATACATTACATGAGGAAACAGATGAATCTGATTCACTAACAGTGAACAAAGATACATTACATGAGGAAACAGATGAATCTGATTCACTAACAGTGAACAAAGATACATTACATGAGGAAACAGATGAATCTGATTCACTAACAGTGAACAAAGATACATTACATGAGGAAACAGATGAATCTGATTCACTAACAGTGAACAAAGATACATTACATGAGGAAACAGATGAATCTGATTCACTAACAGTGAACAAAGATACATTACATGAGGAAACAGATGAATCTGATTCACTAACAGTGAACAAAGATACATTACATGAGGAAACAGATGAATCTGATTCACTAACAGTGAACAAAGATACATTACATGAGGAAACAGATGAATCTGATTCACTAACAGTGAACAAAGATACATTACATGAGGAAACAGATGAATCTGATTCACTAACAGTGAACAAAGATACATTACATGAGGAAACAGATGAATCTGATTCACTAACAGTGAACAAAGATACATTGCAGAAAACAAAGGAGAACATCTTAGAGGAGAAGAACATTAAAAGAACCTCCGCACTAGAAGAATTTGAAACACAGTTTAAATCATTTCATAGTGAACAAAAGATTCTATATGATAAACAAATTCAAACTGATCCAAACACTGAAATAACTCAAACAAAAACGGAGAGAGAGAGCTCCACCCAGACTGATCAAGCTGATGGCTTTGCAGAGGAAAACCAGTTGGATCATTTGGCTGTTTCTTCATTCCGGCTCAGTCAGGGACCACTCTCCTCGGAAACATTACAGCTGGACAACATTGATGGGAATGCAGACCAAGGGTCTGACAAAGACAATGCAGGTCTTGAAGCTGTCTCGTACACATCTAGTGGAGTACATGAAGATGTGTGTGCAGGAAATGCACAAGAAACCAATCGAAATGACTCAACTGAAAAGTGCAGAGGTATGTTGATTAGAAAGAGTAAAAGAGCATGCATTCATAAAAACGTATCAATACATTTCTTACAATAAAAAGCTCCTTTTATAAGATATATAAAACAAATTGTATGGAATTGGGCAGGTATAGTCTAGGTTTTTTTTTTTAATTCTTTCTTTATTTTCTTTTACACTGAGTTTAAAATCCTATCTTCAAATACCACAATCAGTGCAATCCCAAATTTGAGATGTTTTGACCTACAAACGTATGATCAAGGAATTAGATCACTTGGCATCGATGCCAAAAGTTTGGTTGTAAGTCCCAGTGGACATGATGCTTCTACCTGATGAAATTTAAAAGGAATCTTAATTCCCTAAATCTTAAATGAATTTAGCCATGAATTTTAAGTATTAGTATTAGTATAAATAAAGCAGAAAGAAATCCTGTACTGGTAGGTATTATCTTAAACTGCATTATAATTTTACCTAATAGATTACTTCTCACTGAACAAAGACATTTCTGTTGTTCAGGTAGGGGCCTAAGCCTTTAAACAAACGTACAATTTTTTTAAACACAGAAGCATTGAATAAACAAAGCGTTCAAAATATTTTATCCAGATGCAGAAATTTACTATTTGAGAAAGAACAGATCAGAGTGAAAGTTGGGGGAAGGGGGGGATACAAAGCTCTACCTGCAAAGAATTTATTTTGGTATTTGATTCTCATTTTTGGTTTAACCTAACCTCCTCCTTGTTTTAACTTATAAAAAGTCCACACATGATCATGATTATTTCAAGGATTTCATCTTGTAATAAAAACTTGTACAAAGTGAACCAATTTATTTATACATTTCATTTTAATACAACTATTTTGGCAGTATTAGCCTGTGTCAACACATTTTTATTATTGTTGTACCAAAACTTTACTTTACGTTAGCTTACTCCACACTTTCAGTAAAGTCCAGAACAAAATGGTTACAAAACCACTTGTTGTTACAGGTGAAAATGTTAAAGTGAAATAAAACAAATCTTGAACAAGGAAAGATGTTTGTACTCAAGTCAAATAAGATCTTACCTCTTCTCTTATCAATTGCAGACTTTCTTATTTAAAAAAAAAAAAGATCTATCTTCAAAAATGAATGTGCTTAATATGTTTTTTTTTCTTTTTATTTATTTACAGGAACAAATTGGATTTTACCAGTTTATAGAGGGGTGTGTCATTCAGTCACTCATCCAGAGATGCCTTTTATGGGATAAATTAAGAAACCTTTGCCTTTTTTTTTTGGATACAACAGAAATGTAGACATCACATCAAGAACACTGGTACTTTTGGCTAAGACTAAGACTGCTTTATTGTGTAGAACACATCATAGTCAAGAACATTGGCACAGTCAAGTTCTAATGCAGTTTTATATTACACTTGAACTGATCCTCTAATGACATTTAAAACACAACATGTTTCCTAACTTCAATGTTTATGATAAATCTGTTTAGAGCTTTAATCAACTCAAAAAGTCCAGTCCTTAGTTCAATCACATTTACACCCTTCTGCTTTAAGCAGTTCTTCAGGCTCTTTGGATAGTTTTTAAATTGTCCTGACAGATGCATATTCACGAGTTGAGAATGTTTAAATACTAATCCTTATACATGTATATTCTAATATAATTTTTGTCATGTTGATATATACTATACTCATGTAACAATAAATTGTAACTGTTTAAACGCCTTTCTTCTTCATTTAACACACATTTATTTATTACATAATCATAAGTACAAAGTAATCAAGCAAATCATTAGCTGTATTGGAAATTATTTTATTCAACAATAAGTAATTCATTGTCAGTAAACCAATGTACACCTACAGCTGTGCGGTACAGAACATCGTGTGCTTGATAGGCCAATACAAATATCTCAGCTTGCTGACGAAACAAGCTCTAGTTAACACTAAAGGAAGAGTGAACAAGTTAGGAAGACCCAACACAGACAGCTTCTCCTAAAGTAACAAATCAACTTAGAATAAACAGCAACACAAACAAAACCAATAAAGAAATTATTAAAAACCCAACTAGAATTGTAACCCAACCTCCTGTTCTAAATGCTAGGCCAATCTTCAAACCTAATGAACAGTGTATTTCAAAAATGCTTTTTATCTAAGTCTATAAAAAAAAAGCATAACAAATAAAATATTTTCAGAACAGTGACTCAATTTTTTGTTTATTACAATACAATGCTGGTGTACCTGCCGTCCAAAAAAAAACTTAGTAAACCTACAGTCAGTACAACCTCGCGCTTCAATAGATATAGAATTGGATGGTTGCCTTGCCCTGTGCTAAGTCCTGTCATCAGGATAGTCCATAAAAATTCGAGCCCAGCCCGCTTCCATCCTCTGCAGGACATAATCATTTCAGAAGGAATGTTAGAAACTTCTAAAACAAATGAAAACAATACACTGTGTGTGTGCAAGCTCATAGAGAAGGCGAATGTTGCAAAGAATGGCGGAGCACAATAAATACAAAGCCAAGGATGATGAACATAAATTTAAAAAAAAGAACAACATCTGGAAATAATGTCAACAACATCCACACCAATAAGAAACAAGAATTCAAAGTGCTAGAACTGGCGTAATGGAAAGCATCAAACCAATAAAGTAACTGGCGATGGAAGAACAAAAGAAAACGTTACAAGTGATAAAAGCAAAAGGCAATCTTAAAATGATATAGCAACATAAAACCTTTAAAATAATAATTGTTGATCAAAATCACAGCACCAGACAGTAAACTGTACCATGCATAGAAAAACCATCTCCAATTAAAATTGTCATTGCTTTTTGTAGTAATAGTTAGTGTGTGAACTGTTAGATCCAGCCCAAAAAGAAAAAGTTCTTACTTCAAAAGTCAAGATACAAATTGAAATTCTGTACATATGTAGGACATGAGGAGAAACTTCTATAGGGACAAGGGGAATAACTGGTAATGTACTACTTTAGGCTAAAATTAAGAAACGAACAAAGGCTAAGGCTTATATAGCATATCAATCTCAGATAATACCTGGCTGTTTATATACAAACATCTTATGGTAGATAAAGATTGTTATAAATACTTTTGCAATTAAAGGACACATTTTGGTTTGTTTTTATTCTATGCTTTCCAAAGTACCAAAATTTAACCTATGTCTAATTGATTGAATGTAATTTTTGAAACATCCATACCATCGGAGCAGATGTATATATTTGTACATTTTTAAAGTTATACAATTGTATACAATAATTCTGAGTGCCAGTAAAGCTAATAATTTAAATTCAACTAGTCACTTTGAAAAAGAATAACCTCCACTTTAAAAATTGAGATTACTCTCAACACTTTATATAGAAGTACTTCTAACTGTGCTTAGAGAAAACATTTTTATGTAAGAGTGAAATTTTTCTGACCTACTATTTATCACTGACACAGTCATGAGTTGTTTATCACATTGCTAATTTCTAAATATTCATCCTTCATCAGCTCTAAAAAAAGAAAAAAAGGAATTTACATTTCAAAGGATGATATAAACTTAAACAAACATAATTGTATACACTCTTTTCATGTTCCACAACATGCTAACTGAGCAATGCCATGACAAAATTATTTCCATCAGTTGTGAATAAAACTTACAATGTATGGAGGATACAAGAAGCTCAGTCCAGTTTCATAGAGAACCTTTAAAGCTTCGATCCATGAAGCAAACATTGATATTTAAAACAATGTCTTAAAACATATGTCACTGTCAGTTTGAGAGCAACTTACCTTTGTCAACAGATTTTTTTACTCTTGTAAATAGAAAATAAAATAAACAAGGAGTCAAATGGATTCAAAAACACATATCCAAATGTTACATCATCAAAATAATTCAAATTTGAGTCAATTATCCAAACCGAACATCATTATATCTCTCATTTATACAATTTTTCCAGGCAAAGAGAGTAGCAAAAAACATTTTCTAATCAAGTTACTTCATTGTTTTTTTATGAAACTTATTCACAAGAATGTTGTTGATATATCTTAATATGCAGTAGAAATAAGTCTACTTTTTCCACAGGCCCTCATAAAAAATGATAAGCGACATTTAAGAAACACTAGACTAGTATTTGAAACAAGAAAATGTTTGCACAATGGGGCTCAAGACCTGTACATGACTAGTAATTGAAATAGAAGAAAATATTTGTACACATGCATGGTACATTGTTTTCCACTGATTGTACAAAGTTGTATTGAAAAAAAGTCAAGACAAAAGGCTGATGAACATTTCTATGTTTAACCCTAACAACTGATCCAAACCAGCAAATTACTTTTTCAAGGAAAAAAAAAAGTTTTATTTGTAGAGTTTAAACTTTAAAATCTCACTGTCCAGATAGTTAATGATGTACAGATGACCATCATTGGTCAAATGAATCCCAGATGGTCGACGGATTGAGTATGACAGCTTGATATGTCCAAGAAAATCACCATCTTTGTTGAATACCTAGACATAAAAACAAACCATTGTTTTGTCTTATACACAACACATAACATCATCATTATTACACTATATACCTAAAACAAGTATATTAGATATCATAGAGCCCTTAATTACTCATCTACTTTGGGATGATAAGAAAAAAATGTTTGCCAGTTTTTCTTTTACAAGTCCTTGGAATATCAAACAAAAGAGTTGTTCAGGTTTGATGACACTTTGGAACAGTCTCACATCAGTTAACTCTCCCAATCCAAAGACAAACCATTGTTAGTGTATATTATTATGTAGACATTGGGTTCGGGGAATATTTGTTATCTATAAGGTTGTAGGAACAAGTAAAGCAAAGATATTTTTAAAGCTGCCACTGACAGGGCAAAGTAGCTTGTGTATAAAGAGAGGCTATCAAAAACAGCTGGATCTATCTAGAAACTAGATCTAGAACTAACGAAACAATTTAAATGCCAGAGTGTGTTAGGGGTGGGGTTGAGAAGGTAATATGGTAGAAAGAACAGCAGAGGTTTATTATCCTTCAGGTGAGATATTTTTCTATTGCAAAATAAAAAAGAAAAAGGCAAAGCAAAAATAAAGAATATATAAACTTTAAAGCCATCACACTCTCTTGTCAACTTTGGAGAAATAAAATATCAATTCCAACTTATTCACCATAACAAGTACCAGATACAGTTAGTAAAATAGTACTAAATGTATACACAAGAAATTCTAAATTTACCTGATAGCACCACTTTTATAAAAAAAATTTTTTTTATTAATTTCATTTACCACTTCATACTTAGCATCTTAACTAGGTCATCCCCATTACCTGAAGTCGGTTATTTTTACTGTCTCCAACAATCCAATTGCCTGCACAATCAACTGTTACTCCTGAAGGCTCTTTGAAATTACCAGCATGGCTGCCAAAACTACCAAAGTTGCGAATACTTTCTCCAGTTATAGAGGACAAAAACATGCAACTGGAACCTAAGACAATACATGAAGGTATAATTATTTAATCACAGACATTTCCAAATTCAGTTACATTCATAATGTCAATTTAGCAAAATATAAACATGACCTCAGAAGGAAATTGCATACCAAAGCTGCTTTTGTCCTAGTGAGATACTAACTCACTAGTCAACAATAAATATAATCTCTAAAGAGAAAAATCTTAGTATCACCCTGTAACAAATACTGACACATAAATACACAAAATATATATCACTGTCAACTCTTTATTAAATATAGCTGATACAGATAAAATCAAATCAATCAGTAATCATGTTTTATGAAGGAATGTCTGTTTTATAAGGTAATATATCTGATAAACTCTAAGCATACAAATGAAGACCTCTAATAAAATGCTGATTATAACTAGTAATTATTCTTTTTTTTCAATTGGTCCAAATGAAGTAGTATTCAATAAATAGGTAGGCCCAAAGCTTATTAAAAAATATAAATAAGATTCTATGCAGTAATATAATGCGGAAACGAATTTACTTGAATTGAAGCATGTTTATTTTTTAAAACAAGTTTTTTTAGGTTTTTTTTCATTTTTGAAAGAACATCTGAAACTTACAAGTCAAGCATGAAAGAAATTTTATTTAAGTTTCATATCATCTATTTTATTGTATTACTTGCTATAAGTTATCTCTTCTAGTGCCCAGACCTATGCCATTGTATGACACACTAATTAATGACAATGTCGATTGTGTGACACACTAATTAATGGCAATGTCGATTGTGTGACATAATAATTAATGACATTTTTGAAAGAACATCTGAAACTTACAAGTCAAGCATGAAAGAAATTGTATTTAAGTTTCATATCATCTATTTTATTGTATTACTTGCTATAAGTTATCTCTTCTAGTGCCCTGACCTATGCCATTGTATGACACACTAATTAATGACAATGTCGATTGTGTGACATAATAATTAATGACATTTTTGAAAGAACATCTGAAACTTACAAGTCAAGCATGAAAGAAATTTTATTTAAGTTTCATATCATCTATTTTATTGTATTACTTGCTATAAGTTATCTCTTATAGTGCCCAGACCTATGCCATTGTATGACACACTAATTAATGACAATGTAGATTGTGTGACACACTAATTAATGGCAATGTCGATTGTGTGACATAATAATTAATGACAATGTGTTTGATTCCAAAGATTAAGGATCAGTGCATTGTTTCACAAGACTATACAAACCCAGTTGCGACCTGCATATTTTTCCGCATCTCATTCAGACAAAGCCTTTTTCCGCATCTCATTCAGACAAAGCCTTTTTCCGCATCTCATTCAGACAAAGACATTGTCCGCCAGCGGTCTGATAAGTATATACTATTTCACACAGAAGGATATCAGCTATATCTGCTATTATCACAATTAACTTTAATAAGGGACCCGAACAATAATAATTGAATAATTTTGCCCGGGAAACTGTTTTTGGTAAGGCAACTTCTGACTGTTAACCAGTTGTCTGTCTGGTGAAGCATTTATCAGGAATGAATTGTCATTTATTAGTAGCCAGTGAACAATAAACATCTGGTTCTTACACAGACACACATAATTTAAAAATACTGCATCTAAGCTTAATGGAGACTTGAGTGACAAATGAGTGTCCAGTACAAACCCAAACCCAGAACATAAAGGGGACAAGCTAGAATACAAACATTAAACAAAAATAATAATAATAACTTGAAAATTTTTTTTTATATTTCAAAATTCTATTGAAACTATTTTCTTTGAGGCTGTGCACATAATCTTTAAGTTAGCCTTCTCTCACTGCCAGATGCAGCCAACTGAAATTCACTACCATACAACCTATATAACTCTTAGAAAAATTCCTGTTAGTAAGAATACATGTTTCAACTAAGCAGAAAAAAAAGTGACGCTTTACCCAAATCGCTGGCCAGCAAAAGATTCTTGTAAGTGGCCAGAAAACGGACTTTACTTGTTGGTAAAGCAAACTGAACCAGGGGCATGTATCTGTAAGACATTAGTCTATCTTTATTGATACTGTAGTGGTAGACTGATGGAGTTCTCTTGGACACATCCACCAAAACAAGGACATTATCCTCTTCATTTTTGGTCAAAGATAAACCTGGAAACAATAAACATTTTATTCAACTACAAAACAACAAACTGAAGTCTTTAGCACAATGTTTTTAACTTGTCATTTAAAAGTAGTAATACATAGCACGAAATGAAGAGAACTGAATAGTTCCAAATATTTTTCCTTATCATAGTATTTATCTATTTAGAATAAACTATACAAGAATATTATATACACAATAAAATAAGCACAAAGAGAAAAAAATATATATATATAGTGGAACAAATATTACAGAATCTAAAACCAATTCTGCCCTGAAATCCTCATCGTACTGAAGACATTTCTTTAACAGAATTAGTTTTATCTTCTTATCTTATATAATACAGACGTTACTTCAAAAAAGAAGATGATTACGTCCTACGCGTCATGCATTTAGTCATGCATATTAACCAATGACTTAAATTCTGCCAAGTCACTGGTTTTTCTGGCTAGCTCAGGCAACCCATTCCATGCTCTAATAGCACTAGGGAAGAAGGAGTATTTGTACAAATTTGTCCTAGCATATGGGACGAGGAATGTGCCTTTGTTTTTGTGTCTTTCAGAGTATTTTATTAAATTTTGTTTTTGTATTTGAAGATTATGGTTCAGTGTTTTATGTATAATTGCTACTTTACTTTTGAGTCTTCTGTCCTGAAGGCTTTCTAAATTTAGTGATTTTACTAATGGTGTTACCCTAGTCAAATGTGAATATTCGTTTGTTATGAATCTCACTGCTCTATTTTGTGTTTGTTCCAGTTTCTTAATGTTTTCTTGAGTTGAGGGGTCCCACACGGTGGATGCATATTCTATTATTGGCCTAACCAAGGTTAAATAACATTTTAGTTTTATGTTCTTATTTGATTTATAGAAATTTCTTTTAATAAACCCTAATGCTTTGTTGGATTTTTTTATAGTTTCATCAATATGTGGATTCCATGACAGTTTTTCATTTATTATAACACCTAGGTATTTTGAGTTTTTAGTCTGTGTTACTGGTTTGCCATGAATAAGATAAGTGGAATTAATTTGTTTTAGTTTTTTTGTTACTCTTAACAACTGACATTTTTCTGGGTGGAAAGACATGCTCCAATTTGATTCCCATTTCTGTAATTCATCTAATTCTCTTTGTAAAATATCTGTGTCTTGTTTTGTTTTTATTGTTCTATATATTATGCAATCGTCTGCAAATAATCTGACTTTTGTTCCTGAACTAATGCAATTAGGTAAATCATTTATGTAAATTAAAAATAGTAGTGGACCCAAGACTGTTCCTTGAGGTACACCTGAGTTTACTGTTATTGGTGTTGATTTAGAGCCATTTATTATTACAGTTTGTTCTCTCCCTATCAGAAAATCTTTAATCCACTGATGCAGTGGACCGTTAATGCCGAAATATTTTAATTTTTTAAGCAAACTATGGTGGTGAACTTTGTCAAAAGCCTTGGAAAAATCTAGTAAGATAGCATCTATTTGTTCACTATTATCTAAACCTTTTGAGAAATCATCAATTAGTCCTATTAGTTGTGTTTCACATGATCTATATTTCCTAAAGCCATGTTGGTATGGGGTGAGGACATTATGTTTGTCTAAGTGGTTTATGATGTTGCTACATATTATGTGTTCTAGTATTTTACATGTGATGCTGGTAAGTGATACTGGTCTGTAGTTTCCTGGATCAGATTTTTCTCCTTTTTTAAATAGGGGGGTGACATTAGCTTCTTTCCAGTCCTTTGGTACTCTGCCCTGGTTAAGCGATGCCTGAAAGAGTATTTTGAACACTGGGGCTAGCTCATTGCTTAGTTCTTTGAGTAATCTAGCTGGAATACCATCAGGTCCAGACGCTTTATTTGGTTTGGTGTTGGCTAATAGTTTTTTAATTCCATTTTCTTGTACTACTAAATCTTCTATGTTGTCTACTTGGTTCAAATTAAGAAATATGTCTTTGTCTCCTGGGGCTGAGAATGCTGATGCAAAGTATTTGTTTAGGATGTTTGCTTTAGTTTCATTATCATTATGTATTATGTTATGTTCATCTTTTAATGGCGCTATGCCTGTTGTTTCCATTTTCTTAGACTTAATGTATGACCATAGGTTTTTGTTGTTATCTTTAGATATTACATTGTTTATGTATTCACTCTGCAGCTGTCTGCTTACTTTTTGGGTTAGGTGTTTAATTTTTATATACTTTTTGTAAACTCTTTCTGCCTTGGTTTCTTTAAATTTTCTATATAGGTTTTCCTTCTGTTTACAAAGCTTCTTTAGTCTATTATTAAACCAGCATTTATTTATTTTGTTTGATGTGTATTTAGTTGGTATATGATTTTCTATAATGCTTTTAAGATGGTTTTTAATGAAATTCCAGAGGTCATCGACTGGTTGGTTAATGTCTTTTTCTAATAAGAATGTTTGTTGAAAGTTTAATGCAGCTTGGTGTAGTTGTGTTAGGTTACATTTATTCCAGAGTAAGATTTTTCTTTTGGTTTTTGTATTGGCTACTGCTTTTATCTGACTGTGTATTTTTATGATCTCATGGTCTGATAGACCAGGGATAATATCATAATCAACTACTAATCCGGGTCTGTTGGTTAAGAAGAGATCTAATGTGTTGTTTAATCTAGTTGGCTTTTTAATGATTTGATCTAAACTTAGGTTGTGTAAAGTTTCTATGAAAAGCTCATTTATGTCCTTAAGGTTTTGGTGTTTATCTATGGTTAGTGTTTTCCAATTTATATCAGGTAGGTTGAATTATTAGGATAAATAGCCAGAGCAATTTCATGATGACTGTTGTTGATTTTAGTTTTAAAAGGTCTAGTCTAAAATAGTTTAAGGTTAAAAATGCCTAAGATGGCCTAAGCTAAGTCTAAAGTGATAGCTAATTTACAATGACAATCAAATGGTTTATTCAAAATATAGACCTAGACTAGATCCAGATCTAATTCAAGATCTAGATCTAATTGTAGATCAATATATTTATGTGTTTAACTAACTTTAACTAACTATTGCAAAAAAAAAATGTGGGAAGGGAGATGTCACAGCCTGGTTTAGTTATAGGCGTGATGACGCGAATGTCTCTGTGTTGTAGATACCTCTACAATGTTCTTTGCTGATTAATTACTTCCACTCGCGCACTAGATTTGCTAGTGCGTGAGGACACTAACATGCTGAACTCTTTGACCACAATATTCCAAATAATGAATTGACTCACTTGTAGCAGACATGGTTTTTATTACATAAAATATATAAATATAAAGATATTGGCAACTTCAGCCATCACAAAATACATCCAAGAAAATTAGTCCTGAATACAAATCAATTCAATGACACTCTACTTGTACATTTAATATCCAAAACACTCCTCTCTTACCAGAGTCTAAAAAATCAACTGACCGTCCACCTCGTGGTCAGCTTCCGCCCAAAAAACAAAATCTCGTGCGAATCGTGTACGGAATGGTTCAGTGATTACTAGTCACAAAATATTACAGGGGTTCTAAAACTGACGTGACATACGCCCCTTCCCCTAGAAAAGATTTTTGAAAAAAATCTTTTACAAAAGTACGTATGATAGTAATGTTCTATATATATCGCCAGTAGCTTATTCACTCATTTTAAGCTGATCTTATTAATCACCTCAATACTGCTTGCTCAATTATACATAAATATTAATGTTATGTCATTCATTCTAACTATGAATGGTTCCATATACTAATTAACGAATGCATTGTTTAATTTTCAAAATGTTTGCTTAGAAAAATATACATTATTATGATTACATCTACTGTACAAGTATGTTATTGAAAAAAATATCAATACAAGTTAAGACTTTATTCTCCTGAAGTATAGTTACATTATATTTAAATGTTTTGCATGAGCATGTTTAATTGCTATATGCTCCTCCTGTTAACATACATTGACATCTCAATTATAAGAGAAGAAAAAAATTAAATTTTAAAGTCATTTTACATCAAATTATTTCTATGATATAACACAACCAATGTGTATCATTTGACACACTAAGTGAATTTATTAAAGTTCAAAAAAAAATAATTTTTACATACATCTATACAAGTATATTTGTGTTCAGTATTACTTTAAGTTCTGTCACCATTATATAAGGTTACCGTGACATTGTCTATAATTGCTATTGCTAGCACACATATGTGGTATTTAAAGTAGAATAGCATAAAAAATGATAACATTCAAATGTGTACCACTTGGAAAAAAAAACAACCATATTTACATTTGTGAGTTTCCAAAAAAAAAATTAGGTCAACAGTTCAAGTAGTTTACTGTTGTTTACAATGTGTTTGTTTACATTACTGTGTTTACTAACTATATAAACTATTAGCACATCTAGTTATTGTGATATTCTATGTTATTGACAAATTATGATAAATAAATATGTAATGCACAGTTAATAAAAAATGATAGTACAATAGCATCAATGAAAGGACAAATAAAAAATGTCATCATGACCCAATAAAATGATACAAGTGTAACAAAAATATGTCATGACCTAGTTACATGATAACTAGAAAAAAATGTCAGTTTGACCTGATTGAAAAATGTCAAGTTGTTTCTAATTGTATTATGAAGTTATTCAGTTAAAATATTTTGACTGATATGTACAATATCATTGTCCTCATTGGTATCTGTTTCATGATCTACCTGTCTTGACAAAAAATCAGCTAATACATTTTCATGACCAGGTATACTTTGTAGGTCAAACTTGTAATCAGATAAAATTAATGACCATCTATTTATTCTGTTATTCTTTAGTTCTTTTCTTTTAAGTGCTAACAATGGTTTATGGTCACATTTAATTGTAAAAAATCTTCCTAATAAATAGTGTTTCAGTTTGACTATGCTCCATACTATAGCTAATAGTTCTTTTTCTATTATTGAATATTTTCTTTCTGCTTTAGATAATGTTCTACTTATATGAACTATAGGTTTTAGATATGATTCTTTCTGTTGCAGTAGGCATGCTCCTATACCATTATTAGATGCATCAGTGTACAGTAGGAGTTGTGAAATAGGATCAATACTTCCTAATTCTAGTTTCTCATTAAACTTATCCTTTAGTTTGGTTAGTGCTTCTCTGCTGCTATCATCTAAGTTTATTATATTTGAATGTTTCTTCTTAGTAAACTCTACTAAGGGCTGAATTAGTTGGGCATAGTTTGGTATGAATTTTCTATAAAAGTTGCACAAGCCTAATAGTGCTCTGACATCCTTTTTTGTTTTAGGTTCCTTAATGTTTTTTATTTTAGTTATGTTTGCTTTGGTAGGAGTTATTCTGTTATTAGCAATGTTGTAGCCTAAAAATTGAATTTCATCCTTTACAAGATTTAGTTTATTGGGAGCAATTGTCATCTTATGTTGTTTTAGACGAGCAAATATTTGTTCAAGTGTTTCTAGATGTTCCTTTTCTGACTTAGTGAAAACACAAATGTCATCCACATATGAAATTACATTGTCTATTCCTGATAATAGTTTACTAATACATTTTTGGAAAGTGGCTGTGCTGTTAACTAACCCAAATGGCATGACATTCCATACATATATCCCTTCAAACCCAGGTAAAATACATTTGAAAGCTGTATATTGTTTAGACATTTCTTCCATTTTTATTTGCCAGAATCCTCTATTTAGATCCATGGTGGTAAACAGTGAGGCTCTACTTAGCATATTAATTATAGTGTCTGTATCAGGTAAAGGTTCAGGATCTATAATAGTACAATTGTTTAGTTCTCTATAGTCACAACAGATTCTTACATTATTATCTTTTTTCTTAACAATTACCATAGGTGATGCATAAGAGCATACATCTGATTTTTCTATCTTGTTTTCACTTAGTAATTTCTTTAGTTCTACCTTTACTAATTCCTCATAGGCCTTTGGGATATTATATGCCTTCGTTTTAGATGGTAATGTCTTATTTAAGTGTATTGAATGCTGAATTAGATCAGTGCAGCCTAGTTTCAATGTAATGACATCATTGTATTTCTCTATCAAGTTATCTATATTGGTAATATTACATGAGTCTTGGGTGTTAGTATGAATAGTTAGAGTGTTTGCAGCATATTCTTGTATATTTCCTATTGAATCTGTTTCCCTATCAATTATTTCTATCTCTTCCAATTTTCTTTTAGGAAATTTTACTAGTTTGTCTATGCTTAGTTTACATTCTTTTCCATTTTTGTCTACTTTGTACACTTTGTTGTTTATTTTGCCTACTATCTTATATGGACCTTCATTTTTGTTTTTACTGTACTTATTTTCTATCTTGACATATACTTGGTCTCCTATGTTTAATGTCCTTAATTTTCTGTTCTTGTTTTTTATGTCTCTATGTCTGTTTAAATTTTTATCCATGTTTATATCAGCTAACTTTATTCCCTGCCTTAAATTTTGCTTTGTTTGTGTTATCCATGGATGGAATTCTTCATAGTTCTCTAGGTCTAACATATTATCAGCCCATAGTTCTAGTGGACCTTTAGGTTTCCTATCAAAAACTAATTCATATGGACTGAATTTTGTTGTTTCATGAGTAGTAGTGTTGTAAGCAAAAATAGCATAGTTTAAAGTTTGATCCCAAGTATTCATTGCTTCTGTTTCTAATTTATATATTATTTCTTTCATTGTCTTGTTCCATCTTTCAATCACACCATTAGATTGTGGCGAATAAATTGTACTGTGTACTAGTTTGATGTTGGTCATTTCTGCGAAGGCTTTATTTAAATTTGATTTAAAATTAGATGCATTATCTGATAGAATTTTATTTGGGAATCCAAACTTTAGGAATATTGTTCTTAGTGAGGTGCATATATCTTCTGCCCTAATATCCCTAAGAGGAAAAGCTTCTGCCCATCTGGTTGCTATATCTATGATTCCCAATATATATTTATTTCCCTTGGTACTTGTATTTAATGGGCCCATAATATCAATGGCTATTTTATCCCAGAAGCAATGGGCTTTATCTGACTTTTGTAGAGGTGCCTTAAGTATGACTTTTTGTTTAGTACATTCTGGACAAGAATCTATATAGTTTTTTATTTCAGTCTTCATCTTGGGCCAAAAGAATTTTTCTAAAATTTTGGCATATGTTTTCTTTTTGCCAAAGTGGCCTGCTGTTGGATCATCATGGGCCATTTTAAGTATTTTGGGTGTTAGGCTTTGTGGAATTATTATTTGAATTCTTGTGCTATCTTTGCTTTTATTACATCTTATGGCTAGGTTGTTGACTAAGATATGATGGTTGTTTAAGTTTATTTTGTTATAGTCTTTGCTTAACAAATCTTGTACTATAGGGTCACTATTTTGCATTTTGATTAATTCTTGTCTGGTGGTTCCTAACTCATTAAATAGAATATTTGGCAATTCAATCTCTGGCACTATTTTTTTGTGTGATCTAGTTTGTACAGCTGCTATTTTATGTTGATGTAGATACCAATTTTTTTGTCTATTTTTTATCCATGAATCTAGTTGAGTTATTGTCAAATCTTTAACACCATGTGAGTTCCCTATTATGAGGTCTTGGGCAGGGGTATCCATTACAACTACTTTTATCTCGCCTGTAATCCAGGGAGATTCAATCCAGACCTTGGCAGTTTTACATATGTCAAATTTTTGTACATTAGCATAGATCACCTTAACAGTTTCTTTTAAATATTGTTCTGGTTTGACTAGATTAGATCTTACTATTGATGTTGTTGCACCAGAATCTCTCATTGCTTTAATCTCTACTGAATTTACATAGGATGGAAAGACATTTACTTTAGACATGTCTGCTTGTAAATAAGCAACATTCTCTTCTCTTTGAACATTGTTGTTATTGTTATTGCCTCTATTTCTGTTTCTGTTTTGATAGTTAGTATTGTAATTAGACTGATGGTTGTATGTGTCCCTCCTTGATTGTCTATTAGTATTATAGTTATTGTAGTAGAAGTTGTTATTTCTAAGGCTTCTTCTTTCTCTAGGGCTTGCACTCTGGTTTGATCTGTAGTTTGTATATTGGTTATTATTGTTACTAGGATTGTTGTAATTATTTCTATTGTAGTTGCTAGGGTTATGGTAATTAGTGTAACTTCTATATCTAAAGTTGCTAGTATTAGTTTGTCTGCATTGGCTTTTAACATGGCCCTTCTTGCCACAATTAAAGCAAATTTTAGAGTTAGAGAATTTAAATCTATCATTAGTATTACTGTTTGATGTACTGACTGTTGCAGCTAATTGATGTAGGTCTCTTTTATCCATGGTATGACCAGGATGGCTATCTTTAAAAAGGTTTAAATTAGTAATGAGATCAGTTTCTGTTTTTACTTTCTTTTCTTTAAGAAAAGTAAACACTAAATCTGTTACATTGGATAGTACATTGTCAATTAGGATCATGTCTAAAATTTGAATTGGATCTTTAATGTCACATTTAGCTAGTTCTAACCACTTAAGCATATTTGCCTTCATGTCAAATATAATTCTATTGAAGTCTCCATCTTTATTTAGTTTAATTTTCTTAAAGAGTTTTCTATAATAGTCTTCACTTTTTCCAAAATGTTCCAAGAGTCTAGTTTTAACAGCTATGTAGTCTTTTTTTTGTTCAGATGTGAGTGTGCTTATTATGTTTAGAGGTTCTCCAGATAAATTAGCCAGCAGATGTTTTGCCATATCCTCATTGTTTAAATTGTAAGTGGATGAAATATGTTCAAACTGAACAAGGTAATTTTCTAATGTTTCCTCCTTAATATTAAATTTATGAAATTTGGAAATGAATGGTTTGTTAGTAGTTTGCTGGGTAATAATGTTGGGATTAATTTTGGCTGCTTCTAATTTAGCTAACTCTACTTTGTCCTGACTTTCTTTTTGTTTTGCCTCTAATTCTTTTTGCTTAGTCTCTAGTTCTTTTAGTTCTTTTTGATGAGCTCTTTCCGCAGCTCTTTCTTCCCTATCTTTATCTTTTTCAGCCCTATCTCTATCTTCTTTTTCTTTTTTATCTATTCTATCTTTTTCCTCCCTTTCTTTCTTTTCAGCCTTTTCTAATTCTTATTTGATAAATTCCTTTTTCTCTTCCCCTTCTAGTTCCATCACCTTCACAAGTTCTAGAATTTTATCATATGATGCCATGGTTAATCTTAATGTATCAATGTAATAGTTAAAGAAGTAAATCAAAATATACAGTTGCACAAAAAAAAATATGTTACAAGTATTATATTATATGTTACAAATATTACACTGGGAGAATGAGTGTGTTATGATGCACTATATTTTTACAAAATAAATATAAGATCAATTAACTCTCCTAATAATCATATATTCAAATAATTATATGTATTAAATGAATACTTTTCACAAATGCAATAGCTCAAATATTTCTTAATATAAAGCATGTATGGCTATTGTTTATGCCAGTTATAATAGAAAAAAAAAATTAAATTAAAAAGAAGCAAAAATATATATACAATGTATAAAAAACAAACACAGAAACAATATGAATGACGACACAGTCTGCTATAAAAGAGATTAATAAAAAGAAGAAATAGGACAGGAGAATTACAGATATGTAGATACAAAGATTTACACAAACAACAATATAAATACAAACAGAATACTCTGACAAAATACACAAACAAGACTAAAACAGCTAATAAATATTTCCCAATATGATCTAGTACCTCCCTACCAACAAGGATGACCTCAAACGCGTTGGGTCTTATTGAAGGTAAAAGAACAGATAGGATATTCCCTAATAGATCCTATTATTATGATAGATCATAAAATAGTCCCTCTCCAGCCACCCTTACAAATACTTAGAAAAATGAAAAATGTAAATGGTTACTCACTAGTGACTATCTTCAATAGTCAACATCAATTTATTGGATACTTTTAAATTATGTCAATGTATAACAAGTACATACAATTATTATTCAAACTTACAGGGGCTTTCTAGTGTAGTCTGATGTAGATAAGTTCAATCCTCTTAGTGTAGATCCATTGTCCAGTGATACTCCAATCATCGAATAAATCATTGAAATAAGTAAGGTAATATATCCAATAGTGAGCTCAATAATCCAAACAGAATTAATTACACTGGTAACTAGTAATCCAATAAAGGCTTAGTACAAATCATATGGGCAACAATGACTAGAATGAGAAATAGTATATATATACTCCAAAGTGCTTGAGCTTCTAGAAAATAATCCAACAGTGAATGACTGACTCAAATAGCAGTATAAGCTAGGAAGAGTTCTTCACAGAAGATGTTGATAGGAGTCAGTTAAGACGATATGGTGGTATCACGTGCCCAAGTGTACCACTATTTGTTACTGGAACAGTGAACAAATAATTAGGCGAGTCTCAAATGACGTACACCACGATGAATAGTCGACTTGAATGACGTCGGACTTGATTAGTACAGACAGGTTGCTTCGGATTTTCTTCAGTAATTTTCACCCAGATTGCGGCTCATCAGGTTGTAGCACAGACAGATTCTGAGATTGCTACAGTAATTTTTCACCCAGATTGCGGCTCATCAGGCATAACTGTATTCAGTGTCATACACATTAATTAAATAGACTATTATGTGTATGATGATGTTGAAGTAGTAGATCTCTTAAACGTTTGTTAGGCTTCTAAGTTCCGTTCAATTGTTTTTGCCGCCATACTGGAAAAAAATAGTCCTTTGTACTTCTACGCCAGATTATATGTAGACGATCGACGATTTACTTGTTAAAGAGTGTAGGTTCGTTCTGTCATTTAAGACATACTGGCCACCATATGTCACAGCCTGGTTTAGTTATAGGCGTGATGACGCGAATGTCTCTGTGTTGTAGATACCTCTACAATGTTCTTTGCTGATTAATTACTTCCACTCGCGCACTAGATTTGCTAGTGCGTGAGGACACTAACATGCTGAACAATATTCCAAATAATGAATTGACTCACTTGTAGCAGACATGGTTTTTATTACATAAAATATATAAATATAAAGATATTGGCAACTTCAGCCATCACAAAATACATCCAAGAAAATTAGTCCTGAATACAAATCAATTCAATGACACTCTACTTGTACATTTAATATCCAAAACACTCCTCTCTTACCAGAGTCTAAACAATCAACTGACCGTCCACCTCGTGGTCAGCTTCCGCCCAAAAAACAAAATCTTGTGCGAATCGTGTACGGAATGGTTCAGTGATTACTAGTCACAAAATATTACAGGGGTTCTAAAACTGACGTGACAGGAGAGGAAAAAATGTAAACAAGCTCAAGAGTTCTGTGAGATCAATAGTTGATTTTAACTAATGTAAAATGAATAATGCATTTATATTGTAGATTTAAAAGTTCTCTATCGATAACAACTTATTTTAATGTGACAAAATTTAAAAACTATTTATTTACCATATGGGAAGTAAAGGTCCCCTTTCCCAGCAGTCCTGAGATGAGTTCCCCTGCAGTTAAACATTCGAATGCAACGATCATCTTTCACATAGATATTTCCTAATGTGTCAGACACTACTGCTGAAGGTCGATAAAAATCAATACCATCCTACAAAATATATTAATCATGTTGATTAGTGAGAAATAAATTGCTGTCTTTTAAGTCATTTACTCTCTTCAATGATTTGAAGCAATATCTGTCTAAACAATCACTTGGTACAGCAGATTAAAATTGTCTATAGTTTCATATTAATCAAGATTACCTTTAGTGTGATGCCACAACGTTTGTTAACATGTTCAAGGAAATATCTAATTAAATTGACTTTCGTAACAAATAATGTCTTCATGACATCGACTTTTGTTCACTCACTGGCCACTCAAGGACTCAACGAAGAATTCAAACTCATTGTAACAGCAACAAATAGCAACTAACCTTATTAATTAACTACAAACCTTTATATTGATCTTAAATTGTAATAAGAAATAAAGAAACACTGAAGGCATTATTTAACTAGAACGACACATGAACTGACGAAAAGAGACATGGACAGTAGCACACTTAATCAATGTTATGAACACATTCTCATGACATTACACAAACATAAACAAATAGTGACTATTTCACCAGATGTTCCAAACACATTAATACCAATAACCAGACAGTCTAACACACATCATGTTATCAACAATTCCATCAGTACAAACAGTCAGTCTGTAATGAATGTTCCTCCCTACATGCCACTAAGGTCAGACAGCATGTCTAACATCAATTCTGAAACACATTTACATCAAGTTTTGTCAGACATCCTGATAGTTTTTTTCTATATAGAAATTAGAGGACAATCACATACTGAAAGTCATTCTCTACAGGTGACTTGCGTTTGGCTCAAGAAAAACTGGTCGCCCCCCCACCTCCATTACATGGATGTAATAAAATGGGACCTCAAAATCGTGAATATCGATACCGACCATTGGGAAGATATAGCTCTCTACCGCACTAGATGGCGAGACAGTGAACAAGAACGCTATAGACAGTGAAAAAACATGAGCCTCGGCTCTGGAAGTAAAGCATACCATGCAAAAAATGGCCAGCTCCTCTACCACCAAAGCGAAAGCCACCTTAACCTGCGATATTTGTGGAAGGGAATGTGTCCATTAGACAACAAGGCACTAAATTAATGATGCGAACACATTCCTTCCAACATTACACAAACATAAGCAACTATTTCACAACTTTGAAAATAGTTGGCTTTAAAGAATAATCAAATCTATGCTCCAAATTTCATATTAATGAAACAATCACAAAAAACAAGTATGATCATGTTATCCTCTGGAAATATACTGGGCTGGCAGACCAGCTAAATGAAAATAATCATTTTACATTAAACCATTTTTAACAAATTTATAATATTATGTGAAATAACAAGTGAGTTACTTACATTTTCTCCTAAGCTCAACACTAATTTCCTGTCATCTAAGACCTTGACTAGGTTATTGCCAGTGTCTGTCACTATTAATTTTCCATCAATGGTGACAGTGAGGCCAGTAGGATGGTTAAATAACTTATTACTATCATCCTGAATTATGTCTATTAGCTGAGCCTTGATTTCTGGGAAGAAAAATTAAATGATAGCTAAAAAAAATACCTTTATTCATATTATCTTGTTTTCTAATGTCCTAATCAATTTAAAAACTATAAAATCTTAACCTATTAGACTCACACTTTTTGTTAAGATAAGGGCAATACAGTTTTAATATCTCAATCTACAGTTTCAATACTAGGAAAATGTAACCATGTAAGTACTAAGAAAATGAGATTAACTTTTTTTCAGTGCGGCGTTACTCTCTGGGAGTAACTTGGTTTATAATATTTATTTCACTATTTTCAGGATATGGGAATGATTGTTCTTTGTTTTAATAGTACATTCAATGCAGTACCAATATGTTTAAAAAAACAACATTATATTAATGGTTCCTCTTTTTTAGTTTATTTCCTGCGACCCGAAAAATGTAAATAATACAATTTCTTAGTGCATTTGTTCATCTTAAATGAAAAACGTGAATTAAATGTATTAAGAGTTGTGATTTTTCAATATTTATGGATTATATGTTTAATTAAAAAAGGTTAAATCTTTCTTTAAGTATATCGATTTTTTTAATTTATTTAAAAAATATTTTCTTTTTCCGTACTCAGTTTAAAGTTAATGAAAAATTTTTTTTTTAGAATAATTTTATTTGATTTCTTATACTTTTGTAGCCCATTCATTTTCTTAAAAATAAAATCAAATATGTTAGATTATTTAATATAATAAAAAAAAGTTAAGGTTGTTTTAGTAACTCTAACCCCCTTGAAAGTGTGTGTTCATTACGGAAAAACTCTGTTTTTTTCTATCAAAATAAATCACACTGAAAGAGTTAACAAAAAAGTATTTCAGTTGACAAATGTGAAGCTGAATGATGTGTAGAAAATGAACTATGATGAAATATCTTGAAAGCAACAGTAAGGATAATTTAGACAAATTGGGATAAAATGTATATTTTTTTTATCTTGAACAATATTTTAAATTCTTTTAGTTTCAAAGACTTGTAAGATTGTATTATCAAACTTAGAAGAATGTGAATGGCTAACAACAAAAAAAAAAAAAAGAAGTAAAACGTTTTTCAAAATCCAGCCAGTCTAGTCAAAGATTTAAGTTCTATCAAAAACCTGTTATTTCTAAATGTAATGTCAGTCAAAGCTGAGTTAACCTCAGCATTTACAATTACAATTAATGGAAAATTTAACTCGAGCTATATAATTTGCTTTAAAAAAATTTATATAAAAGAAAGTTTTTTTCTTACCACTAGCACTACTAACTGATGTATTCATGCAACTAGTGATGTCAAAATCCATAGATATGGGCTCTCCATTACAGCAATATGAATCTAATAGTTTTGTCTCTTCTTTCACTTGGCCCACTATTTTTCTCACAAACTTTGAATTGCTTTGGCCAATAGATGGTTTTATTTGATGAGATTCTGAAGGTAAGACTTGCAACTTTGAATTGCTTTGGCCAATAGATGATTTTATTTGATGAGATTCTGAAGGTAAGACTTGCAGCTTTGAATTGCTTTGGCCAATAGATGGTTTTATTTGATGAGATTCTGAAGGTAAGACTTGCAACTTTGAATTGCTTTGGCCAATAGATGGTTTTATTTGATGAGATTCTGAAGGTAAGACTTGCAACTTTGAATTGCTTTGGCCAATAGATGATTTTATTTGATGAGATTCTGAAGGTAAGACTTGCAACTTTGAATTGCTTTGGCCAATAGATGATTTTATTTGATGAGATTCTGAAGGTAAGGCTTGAGGAGCAGCAGAGGATTGGTTTACAAATGAGTTAGCTGATATCTTGCAAGCAGAGATGCTTTGTGTGATATCATTAACAGGCCATGACTTTGCACTAGCCCCAGTTTGACTTGGTTTTGAAGTGGAGAAGTTTGAAAGTGTTTCTTTACTAAAAAAATGAGATGGGGTAAATACAACTAGCTTTGGTGGATCTTCAACCTCTAAATCTTTACAATATTGAATGTTTGAACGAGTTGACGAAGGGCTAGTTTTATTTAAGTTCTTTTTTCCTTCACTTGGCACAGCGGCAGGTGTACTAACAGGTAATAATGAAGCAGTGTCGACTAACAAATTATTGTTTTCTTTCATTGGCATTGTTTCAGTTTTTATGCTACTGTAATTATAATTCCTGTTCAGGGGTTTGGCAATCACATTACTAGTTAAATCAGAAGCAGAGATATTACTGGACCTGTCAGGCGAAGGTACTTCTACTTTAACAGGAGCAACATCTTTTAAATGAATGGAGCTGTCAAGATAGAAGGACTCCAACACTTGCTTTTCATCTTTGTTATACTTGTTGATGCTAACTATATTGCAAAACAACACTTTGAACATTTCTTTTAAGTTATCTTCTAGCTCTAATGAAATAAATGTATCATAATCTATGGCATTGAATTCCTTGGCCTGTTCAATGCAGCATTCCAGTTCTGCTTTTAACTTGGGCCCATATTGTGAAATGTATACATTAGTCCCTTTTAAATAGCATTCAGCTGTTTTACTTAAAGACTTGACCTGGGTCTCGTATTGCTCAATCTCAAAAGCATGATATTCTAGCAAGTCTTTTTTCTGGCCAACAATATTTTTTACTGCCCTCTCCAGTTGCATGTAAAATGCATCTAAATGGTTATGCATATATTTGATGATGGACTTGGCTTTTTCTTTCACTTTGTCTCCATTTTCATTGAGTGTGTTAATATTGTCAGTCATATCTGCATACTTTGAAACTTCCGTAGTGAGAGAGCTGACTTTTTGCCATAGTTCATAGATTTGTTGATCCATTGTTAATAGTCTAATCTAAGTTAAATACAAAGTCTGAAAAAAAAAAGGCAATTATAAACTCCACTTATCCATAAATACAAAAAGGAAAAGAAATATTTTAATGACTGTCTTAATCTTCCTTTTCAACTTGTTGAATATTTATTTAAATCATTATTATACTGTCTCCAGAAAATCAATCTGAAATGAAGATGGTTACATTATTTCTAAATATTAAAAGCCAGTTCGTGTTTTGTTGGATAATAAAAATTAATGCAGCTGAAGCTTCCATTGAGTGGTAATGTTCTCCCATATTAAATTTCAATTTCATTATCGTAAATAATAATAATTTTACTGTCAAAAAATAAGATTTTGGGAAACTAAGAGCATCTTTAGCTGGTCCAATTGAGCTAGGGCACTACAAGATCGACTAGCTCCTCTATAAAAAAAATAGTCTGACACTTTTTATAGTAATTGTGTGCTTATTTTTGTTAAGGGATTATAATGTATCAACAATGTGAAATGATCAAATGCATTTTATTTGTATCTCAACTAATTTAATTTCTTTCACTCACTCTGACAGGGTTTAAGTCATAAGGTAGAATAGGTCAGGACACAATTGTCACCATCTGATTTGAGTCTTGTCAGATTTAACTGCCTGACCTTCTATTAGTTTTCAGGACAGGGGCTGTATGTCCTAAACACTTGACATGTAAGTTAAACAACATAAAATGCTTTGCTGTTGTTTTTTTTGCTGCTAACTTGAAATAAATGCAACATAAAATTCCTTTGGTATATTTGTTGTGTTTGACTAAGAACAAAAATGCGCTAAATCTTAGTAAAATCTAAAATTAATGTTATGGCACGATTAGAAATTAAGTTATATTTGTTTCATAAATAGGGGAATTTTTTACATCAAGACAATGACGTGACTAGTAAAAACAAGAACAGAATATTATTAAACTTCTTGATCGACATTTAGTATCAGCACCGACTAAATTAGGCTATAATGTTGGTCTTTTGCCTGTGTTATTGGATTTCATTATTTGAGTGTTACCCCTGTTTGACATCTGAATAATACACAGCATGGAAACACCTAACATTAATCACAAATGATTTGATTTTGATTTTAGGCACATCGGCACAATTTAGGCCATGTCGTGCCTGCATTCCCTTAAGGACTACTCTCTCTCTACATAACAAGGGCTTAATTCTATACAGTTAAATCATTAAAATCAAGGTCTATTCACAGTTAAAATAGTAAAGGTAGTAAAAATTTAATAATTTGGTAAAAATCTAATGTAAATCACAAATGATGGAGGAGCAAATGAAAAATTATTGTGACCACTTCCAAAAGCTAAAAATTACTTTGGAAGAAGAAAATAAACTATCAAAGACTAAAATAACAATAATTGATAAATTCATTGATCTTGATTAAGTTTATAATATTATCTAGACTATTACTAGAATAAAGATAAAGAGATAGATCTCGATTCGTCATCTTGAATCACTTCTAATGAAATACAGACGTTACTTTAAAAAAGAAGATTATTACTATATAAATAGTCATATAAATAGGGCAAAGTCATGCGAGAGTTCCTTATCTAAATTCCCTAGACTAAGTGCCATTATAATTATTAGAGTCTAGAATCATGAGTTCCCTGAATATGAGTAAGACGTAGACATAGACATATTTTTTGAAGGAACTGTAATTTAGATCTGCTCAAGATCTAGAATAAATGTGGTAAAGGGGGGTCCCAATTTGAACATTACCCCGGGCCCCTAAATGAATGTCCTAAATTTATTTTATTAAACAAATTTATCAAATATTATGTCACTGTCATGTAATCTTGCTTTTCAAGTGGAGTAAAAAAAGACAGCATTGATCTAAATGATGTTATAGATGCCTATTAGCTGCACAGAAAGTACGGCGTGAGGCAACATGAATTGAGATTGGTCACTTGTGCATTATCTTGCCAATAAGCAACGGTATTACCCATTAAAAGAGTCTAAATGATTATTATTTTGTTAATTTTATAGTTATATTATAGATCTACTCTACCAATTGGAATTTATATATTATATTTATTTATTCAGTACATTATCATGATGATTATCTCAAATCATGATTTTGAATGTCAACATGCATGGGCCCCTAAAAGACTTAGTACTAGACTAGACTCTTAATAACTAATAGTCTCTATATCTAGATCTAGTAGGCATGATCTAATCTAGGGCATGATCCCATTTAGAGTACATTAGATATTTACATCTCTTTTATTTATATATTATAGTATTATAATTATATAGATCTAGATTCTACAAATAGTCAATAATACTTTGCAGTCTAGATCCATGAATGAATTGAATGATCCAGATAATCATAACATTAAATTAGACTAATGACAATTACTTTAATTAGTCTTAATTAAAATTAAGTCTAGTTTTAACTAAACTGTTATAAAGTATAAAGTAAACTTACTTAGTAGATCTACTTAGACTAATAAAAAGTTATTAAAATTATTTAAAAGTTGGACTGTACTGTCACACTGTCTAGAGAGGCTATTGTCCTACTAATTACTGTCTTAACTGTTTACAATCCTACATCTATAAATCTATTCCGTATCATTGAGTATGAGTATTCTATAATATTCGTCTACTAGTACTATAATTAAGTTACTATAATTAACTATAGATTGTTCATAGATAATAAGAGTCTATAAATATTAATTAAATTAATAGAGATCTACTATAACTATAGAGTATAGAGAGTAGTATTCTACTAGATATGATGTAAAATCTAGATTTAAACAGAATGGATTTAAAGTCTAATAGATCTAGATAAAGCTATTATAGATCTAGATTATGTCTACATAGATCTAATCTAGATTCGAGATAGAGTTCAAAACAGAGATACACATACTTTTTTTTTCAACCTAGCAATTTGGCCAGATAGCGTTCCGGTTATAGACATAAAATGCCAAACAATTTATATAGATATTCTAACGAGTTAAACTTTTGTGAAGTAAGATATAAAGACTATTAAGATATAGAGAGTCTACATAAAAATAATAAATCCAATTCTTCATTTACGATTTTTTTTAATTAGACGTTTTAGTATCTCTTAATCTAGATCTAGACACACAACAGAGCTAGACTAGTAGACGCTAGATATAAAAAAAAGACTTCTTTTTGAAGTAACGTCTAGCCTATGTTTTAGTTTTAATGTTCCTCTTTCCAATAGATCTAGATTTAGTCTAAATCTAAATTTTAGAATCTATTGATTTTTTTTTTCAAACAGACTTATTGTCTTCAAACTTGCCATTTTGTATACTAGTCCCCCTAGAGTAGAGCTTATATAGTTCTCGTATAGTCATAGATCTACATCTAGCTAACTATTTGATTTTTTAAATTTATAAATCTACATCTACTTTATAGATATACAGATATACTAGATCTGTGCATTGTAGTCTAGCTAGAGTTAAGCCTAACAATATTACTATTTAAATTATTTCTGCCTCTCGCTTTTTATTTATTGCTATTTATTATTATTTATAATTAGATTTAGACCAATTGATAATAAACTTAACACGAAAAACTTTTGCATATAGTATAGACTCTAGACCTGTACTATGTCGTATTATAACGTATTATTATTATGACGTCATTGCACATTATTATGAATTTCATTACACTTTTGGAAGAGTGACAATCGAAATAGAAGACAAGACGAGTAAGATCTAGAATTAAAAGATTAAAGTTGATGATCTATCATCTAGACTAGATCTATACATACATCTAGATCTCTATGACTAGATCTAGAATTTCTACTTTGACCTTTCTAAACTGTTGATATCTTAATCTGTATCAAAACATTAGGTTAATATGATTATATTATGTTCTTTTTTTTTTTTTAAAGGAAAGGATGTAAGCAATATCATTTAAAGATCTATCTAGATCTTGAACGGGCATAAATTTAATTATTGCATTCCAAGAACACCTA